>JAHZMW010000428.1:0-36060 GCA_027743745.1 Alloscopus bannaensis
AGCAATTCCCAAGTCTTTCTGTTCATCCAAAACTTGGTGGATTTCGAACTCTTTTTTAATCAGCTTTTCAATGTCGTCTGCCTTATCTTTCTTTGCAGCTTTTGGCACTGGAGCGCCGGACATTTTTGACGTTTCACTAATGTTTTTCAGTTTTGCGTTTGTCAGCCCTTGAAGACTGGATGCGAGGTGCTGCAGTTCCTGAACACGTTGCATATAGGTTGAATTGGGCATTTCAGTTTTCTGCTTCTCTAGTAAGTCTTTGTAGTGGGTTTCAGCGTCTTCGCAATTTTGCTGGGTGTGCCTCACGTTTTTAGATGAATTACTCTGCCCGGATGCATCGTCCACAAGTTTTTTCTTTAATTTAGCAATGGCAACCTCTATTGGTTTAAGAACAGGGTTATCCGAGATTTCTCCAGGAGGACTCGCCTGTTAATAAATCATATTTGTTAAAATCAGTCACAGTTGATTAATAAACTTTTCTCCATGATAATGTCAACAACGGATACCTGAACCGGTATGAATATCTGTATAAAATCAGTCCCATTTTCATGAGAAAACTGGAGGGCAAACTCCATCTGATGTTCCCCCGCTTCATCAATTACGTGAAGAGATCGTTGAGATTCCACCCCGCTTTTAGTCAGCAACAGGAAGGCCCTTTTAAATATCCAACGCCGACGAGGACTTGACCCAAGTCTGGAGATGAACGAAAGCTTGCTTCCGACACGAGGGATGAACGAAGATATTAGCTTCGGTCAATAGTATCAAAGTAGACCAGTGTCAAATCACTAAATCACCTAATGTGTCAAAAGTAATAAAAGTAGTGAAAACTATAACTTTCTCCGAACCTGCTTCCATCTCAAAGTTAGGTTGCTTGTGTACAACGGACAAATAGAAGCAATCATCGATCGGAGACCCAGTATGCACTAGTAACGGATTTTTGTCGGAATCAGACAAAACCTCCTCATCATGCACGCTTATCGGAGATTGATCACGGTTGTTGTCCGGATTGCAATATGGATAACGATTCTTCCACTGGGCACCACTCTTGAAAAGTTTCAAACTTTGTCATATTGAAACTTTGGATATTTCTAATTTACAGCTAACATTTTGTAAGTTTCAACCTTCATAGCTCTCCTTTAGCAGATTTCGCGTTATATTAGGGATTACAGCCTCCTTCTTTGCTCGATCACTCCTCCTGGATTCCAATAAAACTTTCTCCAATTCTGCCGGAATGTTTTCATCTGCCACACTTTGTTGAACGTGGGAACATAACAAGTAAAGTAACGGAACCAAACCAAGAACAAGCATGGAAACTGTCACTTTGCTGCTATTCATCGCTCCAATATATGATAAGCTTTGTCTGATACGTGGATTTAATAACTCATCAACCATCGTACGAAAACTCAACCTTTAGTTAACTTTCAGTCCAGAAATTCTTGAAAAACTTGAAAAATAAATAAACTTTCATTTTCGCTTTCGAATGATTTCTCGGTTGCCATTACTTATACTTGTACTTGTGGCACGATAAGCATGACACATGAGTTTTAGTTCATGATAAGTGCAGCGAATAAAAAGAGACAAGAATCCGAAAAAAACTGATGCACCAAGTTGTGTGCAGTCGACAAAGGTGGACGATTTCGCCATCTCTCTTCAAAGTTATGATAAGTGCAGCGAATAAAAAGAGACAAGAATCCGAAAAAAACTGATGCACCAAGTTGTGTGCAGTCGACAAAGGTGGACGATTTCGCCATCTCTCTTCAGCCCCACCAAAATCATCGACTCTTGAGCGCTTCTTCAAACTGGGAAATATATTCTTACACCGAAATGTTATAAACATATATTCGCATGTGATGCGAATGCAAAATAAGAATATTTTTCGGTGAATAAGAGCTTTTTACACAACGCACAGGTGAATTCGTTTGTTTACATGTAAGTGCAAAAAAATACGGTGAAGGTCTAGTTTGAAACGGTAGGAATATTATAGGTTCCAATTGTTTGTGGTTCGTGTTGCTTTGTATGGATTGAATAACTGAAGAGAAGCCAGTGTTTTGTCATTCTTGAGAGTGTGAGATGGCATCAGTTTTAGGGCTTAACTTGTGTCGAAAATCATCGGCGTTGGCGAGTAGTGTTAGGAAATCAGCTGGAGTTTTAAACACTGTCCCATCCTTACTGTCAGAGTAAGTAAAATAATAAGATTAATGATAATCTATGTTTGTTTGGGGTTTGTACAATGTAATTGAAATGGAATTTGTTAAATTACAGACAAAAGCGAGGGGCTGCACGATGGTATCCAGACGAAAGCTTCTTGAAGGAGTTCGACGGGCCTGTGATGTGGAATCCTGGGCACGAGAGGTGGAAGGATGCCTTTTTGGCGATTGATAATAGACCAGAACTGGAGAAGAAAGTGAGAAATCTGCACCTGAACTTTGGTCCTCAGCATCCAGCAGCTCATGGAGTGTTGCGGTTGGTCTTGGAGTTGGAGGGTGAGACGGTGGTGAGAGCTGATCCACACATTGGCCTGCTGCATAGAGGAACTGAAAAACTGATCGAATACAAGACCTACATGCAAGCGTTGCCTTACTTCGATCGTTTGGATAAGGAGTTCGACGGGCCTGTGATGTGGAATCCTGGGCACGAGAGGTGGAAGGATGCCTTTTTGGCAATTGATAACAGACCAGGGTTGGTGGAAGGAATAATTGTTTTAAAGATTATCCTAAATAATGTAGTGGTCGTGAAGGATGCGGATTGTAGAAATAATTTGTTTTATTTTCTGTAGTATTGTTTGCCGAAATCACACGTATTTTGAATCACATCATGGCAATCGGAACTCATGCACTGGACATTGGTGCTCTGACCCCGTTTTTCTGGCTCTTTGAGGAGAGAGAAAAAATGATGGAGTTTTATGAAAGGGTGTCTGGAGCAAGAATGCAACGCAGCGTATGTTCGTCCAGGTGGAGTTTCACAGGTTAGCCGAAAGCGACGTATTAGTTTTTACGACGATTGCGAGTGATCACTATGATTTTACGTCAATAATTGTTATTTATGTATTCAGGATTTACCGTTAGGACTGCTGGATGATATCTATGAATTCAGTTCGAAATTTTCTGAGCGACTTGATGAAGTAGAAGACGTCCTGACTGCTAATCGAATTTGGAAGCAGAGAACAATTGACATCGGAATAGTAACGTCGGAAGAGGCACTCAATTTTGGAATGAGGTACTTTTGAGGTCTTTTAAGGTAATCTCTAACCTCATTATGTGTTGTTTTTCACATCGGCATTTTAATTACACTTTTAGCGGAGTTATGCTGAGAGGGTCTGGGATTAAATGGGATCTCAGGAAAACTCAACCCTACGATGCGTACGATAAAGTAGAATTTGATGTTCCTATTGGCACCAAAGGCGATTGCTACGACAGGTATGGATTGAAACTGCCAATAAAATTGTAGCAGATTTTGATTTTAAGGTGAGCTTAATTAAATGTTACGTTTTAGGTATTTAATTCGTGTGGAAGAAATGCGGCAATCCCTTAGAATTATTGAACAGTGCTTAAATCAAATGCCAGAAGGGGCAATCAAAACAGATGATGCGAAGTTGACTCCTCCATCACGGGCTGAAATGAAGGTTTGTCGTATAAATTTTGTAGCCTAGTCTGAAACACATATTCTATGAAGGTTATGTATGAAGTAAAAAGTTCTTCAACTTTTATTGTGTAGACCTCGATGGAAGCTATAATCCACCATTTTAAGCTGTTTTCACAAGGTTTCACGGTTCCTCCCGGTGTGACGTACACAGCTATTGAAGACTCCTAAAGGTGAGCATGCTCAGTCATCATAATATTAATTTTGAGCATGTTACTTATTAACACTACATTTGCACACATAAATATTATAAAAATTTTATAGGTGAATTTGGAGTGTACCTAGTCTCGGACGGTTCATCAAAGCCATACAGATGCAAAATTAAAGCACCTGGATTTGCTCACCTTGCTTGTCTTGAGAAAATAGGAAAGAAACACATGCTAGCCGATATTGTAGCCATCATTGGAACGCTTGATGTTGTATTTGGCGAAATTGATCGCTAAGACTAAGCCTAAGATAATTTGATAGATAATACAAAATTGTAACATGAACACGTAATAGGGAAGTGCACAACATAGTGCAGTGCACGGGCCGACAAAGCAATTATTGACGCAAACGCATTTCTTCTGCGTGCTGTAAGTACCAATCTGGAAGTTCTTCAGTGCGAAAGTGTATCAAGAAATAAAAACGTCTTATGGTAGTTTGGAGTAGATCGTTTTACTGAAGATTGGAGAGTCAATTAAGTTATTATAACCGATTTTCAAAACAGCTTAATTGTTTTAGAAAGAATAAATAATATGTAACACAACTTAACAAAAAATCTGCCTGTGTATAGCAGCTTAAAACCAAGTTTGTGAACTTTAAAATTTAAAAAACAGTTTTAATTTATCGAGACGACGGATTTCTTTTCCAATTCGACTGAGGCAGAGCCGGAATACGTAGTCCATAATCAATTTTTGATTGAATGTACTCCATGGAACTTTTCAGTCGCCGTTGTGTCTCAGTCAGGCAGAAATGTTGGTTACGAGCGCGAAGGAGGACATTCCCATAATGATTCTAACAACAAAATCCTCACCAATTTAGTTCATTTGGATTTTTTGTTCACAAAGTGAGTAATTCAATCAATACCTCCGACTTGGATAATTGCTGCTTTAGCTGTTCAACTCTTTCTGTCTTTTCGTCAATTTCAACGTACATCAATTCAGTTTTCACTCTTCTCTCGTTCATTGCATCCCGCAGAGCCCTTTTCTTTTGCTCTAATTCCATCATACGATTTCCATTTTGAATTGCACATACACCGACATCGCCAGTTTGCAGACCCTTTTCTGTAAAACCACACAAACTTGTTAATCTGTCATTATTATCGTGGGACTGTAACTGTAGAGAGAACTTACTGTAAGCTTGCAGACGCTTAATTTCACACTGAATTTTATCTATTCTCGGATCCTTCGTTGGTCCAAGCTTGTCAAGTCTGGATAAATCAGCCCTGCGATTTTCACGTTTGCTGTCAAAAGTTGCTCGAGTGTGATCCAACCGTTCCATGAATTGTCTGGCTTCTTGCAGTTTCCACTTGGCATCCACAATTTGAGTAAAAAGTGTTTCCTGTTTTTTCTCGTTGAGCTCAACCGATTTGGTCAGCCAGCACAATTTTTCCATTCAACGAACTAGTCCGTTCTTCTAAAAGCAAGTTTTTTTCTTGCTGATGGTCTGTTTCTTCTTCAACTACAAATGGAAAGAGCTTAATAATCGTTAAACCGTTTACACTAGGGACATCTTAACAACTATATATCAAAATTTTAAAACACATACGCTCCATTTTATAAGCCTCTTTAGACGACACTTCTGTTAAGGCCCGGTTTAAATTAACTCGAATAGCGTTGTGCCCCTCGGTAAGGGTCTTAATGCATGTAATTTTCTCCGACGGTTGCTCATCTACAGTTACCCCTTCACCAGCCTTCTCTTCATCAGTGACCATATATTCAGTTGCAGATCTAGTGAGATCAACATCTACCGACAAAGATTGGTTCTCGTCGAGTGGGTCGAACTTCTTCCTTATTGTCTGCCATATAAAAAGTATTTCCTGGACTGGACTAGTTCCGGCTAGTGGATTTCACTAGTTTCCACCCTAGAAATCCTACAATTCGTTTGCTGCAACTCTTTGTTCACTGACGTTACCTTCAAAAAATTTTCCACAGACTTGGAGATTATTGGAGAATAGGTGTGACGAAAAACTAAAATAAATACACCACAACTAATAAATGAACAACAAACACACAACCTGTTAATTTATATCGATATGAGTAGTGTTGCTATCAGTATTTAATCACCACGAATTGACGAGTAAGTTGAAAGTTGATTTCAATCGTAGTTTGTCCAGCGTCAGTTTACAATTTGTCATATCGATTTGATCACGATGCGATTTGTTAATCTAGTCATCTACCTTCAACTCTCACATTCAATTTTTTTTAAATAAAAAGTAAACAACGCTGATGTGAGTCAGCCAGCGGGGATGACCTGCGTTTATTACCGACCGCGACAGGCATTGTTACACATTTTCTGAAAGTTCACGGTGAACTTTCCGTTTACTGTTAGTTCTCATAACGTTTAGTCATGCTCCAAGATTTCCGATATTGTGAGTGATCCCGCATGAATTTTCATTTACATAAAATCCTTTGATTTTTGCAATGGATTTTTGGGTCAGAAGAAAATGCAATTCCAACAAAATCATTCAAATCCAAGTCTTGCTAACTTGCTAGTTATATTGAGTAAACTTACTATAAATTATTCATGCGACAATAAATTTTCTCGTTCGTTAAAAATGTGGTAGTATTGCGTTTTATGAAGAAAGGGGATTGGAATAATTGTTTCGGCATTATGTGCTCATTTCTTCCACATTATGTATTTTGTGACGCAATCGGATTCCTGCAACACAGTTTCAGCACGGGATTTACAGGGATGTTATCATATTGTAAAATTGTTCCACTTTTCACATTTTCTGTGAAATTCCAAATTGCTACATACCTACATTATAAATAGAGTAGCTCGATGTTAGTGAAACGAAGACGCGAGTGTGAAACACTTTTTTATACATTTTCACTTAGGATTTGAGCTACAATGAAGAAGTTACCGAATCGCTGCAGACAGGCGTCGGCAGCACCGTTAATACGCACTTATTTAATTGCAATTTTTATACTTGTTGTATACATATGTACTGTGGATGCAACCGTTAATTTAGGTTCGGATTATACAATTTTGCAGTTGAGATTATGGCCATTTTACTGCGTGTTAATTTGTAACGATTTTTTCATTAGCTTTTGGCAGATGCCGAGTCGGAACAATTTACAGACCTACATCCTGTACAAGATGTGTTTGTGGTCTTCTGAATTTTATGTTGTGCAGACAAGAATGCGTACCGAACCAGGAAGGTCCTGCGACGCAGAGTCCTGCAGGTGAGATTATAATCATTTTAAATCTATACTAGCTTTTAAAGATTGTTCGTAATATAGCGGCTTAATAATTCACAGGTCCGGCAATCGGTCCCACTATAGTACCGATTCTTATTCCAAGTTTAATTATACGTCGACCATTCAGCCTTACTAATTTTACAAATATTGACTTTAACTATGCAAATGATTCGTTTACGGAACACCCAGAAACTCACATTTAATTGTATTATGCATTTTCTTTATTGTTCTTTCTGGTTATATTTAATACAATTGAGCTGTTTTAAGCATTCGTGCATTCATTTTTTAGTTTTCATTATTAAAATGCGTGAACATAGATTATATGGACTACCGTTGAAATGAAATCGCATTAGTCATTTTGCACAATAGATTTAAATGTTTTCACACGGAATATGTGGATTATCTGCATACTGAAATCGCGGAGGTATAAGAGTGTTGGTTGAAGATGGTTCACTTCTTAGAGTGGTCCTTTGTAATTGAAGCCGGGTGCTAATCCACGTGCTCCAACATTTGTTACTTGAAACAAGCTTCCAGCAGTGGGTTGATTGGCGAGGTCCTCCTTTGACAAAAAGTGTTCTGCACAAGTTGCGTACAAAATGTCAAGATTCGGACCACCAAAGGCAACACTGGTGATGTTTGTGGTGGGGAAATCGAGCTGGCCAATTTTTTTTCCAACTTTGGGATCAATGTGGACAACCTGAATGATAAGCAGGTAAAAGATTATTATCCAGGTACAATTCATTTTAATTTCAGCAGGAGAGCAGCACTACACAAAACCATGCATACTCTTTACATACTTTTTTGCCAGCAAAGACCGCAACCCATAGGTTTCCATTTGCATCAATTGTCATACCATCGGGAATGCCGTCAACTCCATTGGCTTTGAAGTCGAAGGCAGTTCTTCGGTTACCTGTTGTTATTTATGAATGATAAATACATGTTTAACTCCTTATCAAACGAATATATATCGCTCTTCATGACATACTGCTGGCAAATAAGATTGTGCCTACTATGCATAATCACAATCAGTATCTGCCAGATCAGAGAAATATCCTTTTGATCGTGAAGAACTCAGCAAAATATTTGTTCCCATTGAATTATTTGTACTGTCAATCATTTATAGTGCTATACTTACTTATCCGTCCTCCGGCTAAATCAAAGTCAAATGCGTCCACTCTGTAAGAGAAGGAGTCAATGTAGTAGAAAACGCTGTTATCACTGGTCCACGCCAACCCATTGGCAATATCGATTTGGTCGAAATGCTTGACGACATTGCCATCCTGACCGAATGAGTACAAAGTTCCTTTCTTCGCATCCAATTTTCCGGGGGCTGGCTCATAACCCATTGTTCCTGAAATTATGGCGCAGTTGAGCTATATTCACTGGTTGACATGAATTGATATAGCTAATTTGTTAGGTTGGTAGGACTTACCTGCCCACAGACGCCCAGAAGCATCGCATTTGCCATCGTTGATCCTGTTGGTTTTGCAATGGTCATCAACGGTGTACAAACGCTTAAGACTAGTCGGTTTAGCGGAAACTCCATCCCACTCCATCACTTGAACGTCTCGTTCAACAGTGATAATGTACTTGTTAGGTTGTCCTTCGACAGGGACAACTAATGACACTGGTCCAGCGTCTTAAAAAACCACGTTACACTTTAGATTAGATACTCTCTTGCCTTTGAGAAGTTTATAAGCTTGCGATTCTATTCTCATGCTGCATGCTTACCAACGGTGACCTTTGCATTTTCCCCAGTTGAAGGAACATATCGGAGAACTGACTTTCCGAAAATGTCTACATACAGGATCTCGTTCTTGTCTGCTCGCCAGTGGGGCCCTTCTCCAAGGTACGTCTTTTGAGCACCTTTCACCGCTTCAATCTTGTAGCCAGACATTGTGGATTGTGTAGAGTTGTGAGAGCACAATTTTAGCACGACTGACACCTGGACCTCGAGTTTGGAGAACTAAAGACCAATTTCAAATGCGCCCGTCTTTTTTATACTGGAAAGTGGAAATGCCCATGTCATATCAAGGTCATGCCATTATACTTTGTGTGTCTACGTTCGGAACAACACCGGTTATTCCAGCGTGTGTGAATTGCGGTGAGCATATCTGACTCTAAGGTTGGTATTCATAGTAATCGCTAAGTCTCATTTGTATTACAGATGCCAAATCTGCCAGTCACGGTTTTCGGTAAGATCATATATTATATTTGCTGTTCATAAATGTTTTCTGCTCACGTTCTTGACACTTTACAGGCACCTGCTTCGGTCTATGTATATTACAACAGTTGTCATTAAACGCTGCTTATTTTGATGGAAAAAATCGCTCGTATGCATACGGTTTGTTCAAAATGTACACAACCGTGGAAGTGGATATCTGCGTCAATTTGCTTGAAGCGGGTCCGGATCAACAGTTCACAAATATGACTTTAATGGAAAATGTTTATTTCCTCCCACATTTAATCTATCATCTCATATCGCTGAAATTTTATCAGCTAATCAGCTCTATCTCTGATGATCAAGAATCATCTTCAGTGAAGCAGACAAAGTTCCACTGCATCCGATTGCTATGTAATGTAAAAGCATCTACAATAGTCATGGGTAAATAAATGACTTCTCCTAGGTGTAGCAAAACTATATGCATGTGTCATTATCTGAAATCCATTTTTGTTAATAACTGGATATATATTTTTCTTTATAGTATAGGCTTTTGTAATACTGTCGAGAAGTAGCAAAGTTGCTCCTAATGTTGAAAACCTTGATTGCGACTAAAATTTGAAACTACTTCTCAAAACCACTATATAATATATTGCCAGGCGAAGGGCGTACAACCCGGCTACTCCTGTAATTTATTGATTTTATGGGGCCAGTTGGCGTCGGTTTAAGCCAGCTTATCGGGCAGTGCACATGGAGCCGACGCTATCAACGTCAATCAAATCAAAGAAGTCATTGAACTGATTATGGGGTGAGCGAGCATGATGCAACAAATTTCATGCACCTGAACTTCAAAACTGCATGATCTAGACTTTGATATAGTAAGTCACAAGCGCAGTGTGTTATATAACGGTTGACACAACCTTATTTTTAGAATTAATTCTCCACCGTGTCAATTCTCCGCTTTTGTTCGTAGCAAATTATGAAGTTTTAGTAGAAAGGCACTCATGCATGTTATCCCATTCACGTGAATCATAATGACTTTCTTTTTTAAAAAAAATATGCCAGAGCAATACTTTATTGAACTTGTCATCCTTCTGGCACATATCAATATTGTCAACATAAAATATTTCAACATGCAATAATTAACAACAAACGAAGAAAGTTATCAGTCTCAAATAAATATGCATTAGATAAAAACAACAGCGAGATTCTAGAGATGGAGAAATACTTTAGGTAAGGCAATATGATGTGTTGCGGTTAATTGAACCCATTCATCATGGCTGCTAGCCCTAGCATATTTCCTCCACTCATGCTCCCAGAGTTGTAGCCTGGACCTGATGGTCCCGGTCCTCCTTCTGGTCCGCCACTTGGTGGTGGATTGCCTTTGTAACCTCCGTCTTGGCCAGCTCCTGGACTTCCAGCGTCTCCACCTGGTCCACCAGGATACCCTTCTTGACCACCCTCACCCATTCCATTGTCACCTCCAGGGCCTCCAGGGCCTCCTGGACCTCCGGGCCCTCCATCTCCGGGTGGTCCGCCGCCAGGTTGGCCAGAAGGATCGGTGTATGGAATAAAGTAAACCTGTTGAATCCAAATGAATAAAATTAATATAATTGCAGAGAATTAGAAGATCGTATAAGGGACAGATCAGGTCACCTCGGGCTTGGATGGTTGAGTAGGATTTGGTTGAAGGACTTTGACAGTTTCCAGTCCTTCAACTGGTTTCTTCAGGAGAACATAGACAATTGTTTTGCGATCCGGTTCGGGGGCAAGCAAAACCTCGGTGGGTTGTTCCACAGGGGGACTAGGTGGCCTTACAAAAATGATATTCAAATGGCGATCGGGAGTTGCAGGGCCTGCTCGAACAACCTTTGGCCTTGGTGGTGCTGGATCATCGGGAGCAGTGAATAGGGAAACGTACCGGAAAATTCGTCCGCCCTCTGCACCGCCACCGCCTGCCGACCCTGAGTCCCGGCCACCGGCAGAGCCACCTCCACTACCACCAATTCCTCTACTTTTCGTGGATACTTGCAATCCTCCATCACCTACAACAATGGCAGAGTCTCCGCCACCTGGAGGACCGTATTGAGAAGTCGGTCTACCACTACCTCCATTTCCACCTCCACCGCTGCCTGGGGGTCCGTACTGAGAACTTGGTCTTCCTCCACTTCCACCTCCACCACTTCCTGGAGGCCCATACTGAGAACTCGGTCTTCCTCCACCTCCACCGCTTGCTGGGGGTCCATACTGAGAACTTGGCCTTCCTCCATTCCCACCTCCACCACTTCCTGGAGGTCCGTAGTGAGAGCTGGGTCTACCACCGCTGTTTCCGATTGCCCCAGGAGCTCCGAACTGGGCACTCGGCCGCCCTCCCCCAAAGCCAGAATTTCCTCTGGCTCCTGGTGGACCATAGTTTGAACTCAATCCAAAGTTAGACATTGCATTGAATAAACTAGAAAGTCCACCATCTAATGACGGAGGTGGTCCTGGGCGGTAGCCAGACCCGCCACTACCGCCGTCACCACCTCCATCACTTCCCCATCCTCCGGGAGCACTGAATATCCTTCTATTCCAACGAATCTCATTATTCACCACGCGTCCCAAGTTGTCCTGGCCAATCGCCCCAGCAATGGCCGCTGTGGCTGTGAGAACCTTTCAAGAAACCAATTCGATTTTTTTACATCCTCCAACCTTTCACATTCCACAAATTCTTCCACTGATCACCAAAAGAAACTTACAATGAGCAACTTCATGATTTCCTCACGTCGCCTGTGAGATGCTCCCGATTTCCCGTCAAATGACAGACTGAAGTTCAAGTGAAGGACCTTTACACATATTTATACACTACAAGGGACAATCAGACCCCCTGGATGAACACATTGATATTGAATTATTTGGCGTTATTAAAAAGAGAAAAAGAAACTCACTGAACTCAACAATGACGCTCGGACGTATTCCTTACATATTGCACATTATTGCTCATGCAAAATCCAATTACTTAATAACAGTGCATCATCCCCTAGCTCACTCACAATATCGCTACTTCCGGTGTGGCTTGCTCGAATATATAGCTTAAAAGTGACATAATCAGAAGGTGCAGAGGTTACCGCTCACACTGATATATATGGATTTTCACATTCTCTATCATTACCGCTAATAGGAGAAGGTAGGAAAGTACATTTGTGTGTACATTTATGGGAGAATAAATTAAAAGAGTCCAATTCTCTTGTACACCGTCTTCTTGAGCAAATATTCAAGTTTGATTGCGCCTCTTCTATTAGACAATCTTCGCATAATATATATTGGTGCACACAATTGGCGGTCTATGTATGATTGTCATATAGAGTGTCATGTTTATGGCGACTGACAACTTTCCTTCTTGCAAAGGCACACTTTATTATGGTCTTGTTTTGCATGTCATGACATTATATGACAGGATACGAAAATATGGGATGCAGTTTCGCTGGGCTTTTATGCAAGGAGCTTCCTTCCTACCAAAAAGAATCGCGCATACCGAACTACAATCTTGTTGGTCATGTCTAAAACTAATAGTATGAGTGTAAGCGACAACAATTTCATTTTTCGCCAAGTAGCCAAACTTGATTCGTAGGAACCTCCCAGAGAGTGGACGGAAAATGCGATAAAAATTGTATCGCGTGTAATGACGGTGCGTACCCTTTTCGTCTTGTCAATGATAGGAGTTCACACAACCAGTGCACGCACCACGCCAATTTTTACTCGATTATATCACACCAATTCGTAGGGAAAAATAATTGTGAATGAATCAACCTCGATTATATAGTGAGTTGAAAAATACGTTACGTACTGCAATCAGATGCCTTTTTGGCGAGTACACGAGTTTGAGTTATAAAGATTGATGTAAATGAATCAAAACTTGTTCCGCTGCTTGTAACAAGATTATCAGGTTGATTACTCGGCTCTCCTAACCCACTCACTACCTCCTTACACAAATTCAAAAATGACAAAGTAGAAAATGCGACGCTTCTCAAGATTGAAGAAGACGAGTGTAAATTCAACTTTTACTTCTTGCAGGAACATTGTTATAAAAAGTTCACCAAGGAAAAGCCCCAGAACCCTAGAGGGATTGGTAAGTGGCCGTGACAGATGTGGAAATGTAGCGTATTTTTAAGAATCTCGGTATACCCACTGAGAGAGTTATCTCTTTTTCAACTTTGTGTGAATTATCGCATTTTCGAGAATCAAAGTCATAAAAAATGTCAACCGTGGTACGCGGGTAGAAACGTAAGTATAGTAAGAAAACCAGTTTCTAAAAAATCAACTCCTCTCAGTTTGTCTGCGGACGTTGGTTTATTCATCACGAAAACTAAAGAAACCTTTATATTTTCTAACGCGTTTATGGAAGCTGCTCAAAAGGCAAATGTTATGGCTTCATTCATCAAGATATGCGCTTTCTTTTTTCTGCCAAAGTCACGCAATTGTTACCCATCTGTCAACAACCAATATGATTGAGAGCAAAAGGAAATTAGGGAGTCAACCGCTTCAGCTCAGTTAGAGGTATAAATTGAACATGAAGTTACATTAAGTGTAATTAAAAGGTGGAATTGCGTGCCACGTGTGTTGTACGGAGAAAAACGTTGTGATAACACGTGTAACATACACCAACATAAGAACGTTGACTTGCACTTTAAACTTTAAAGGCACATGCTTCATGACTTTATTACCAAATCAAAATCTTTCATTACAGACCTGAGTACGTTAAAAGCAAAGTTCAGCGATCAAGTTCAATCTATTCAGATTATGTGCGGTGTGTGCAAATATGTAACGACTCCATCAAGATATTTATCAAGGTATAAATATTTAATTAGCTTTTTAAAATCCCAGAGGGTGTCGGTCCTGGTTCAATTGGATACGCAACAGTCGGGCTTGATTTTCGCCGCAGATTCCCCTTTCCCACCCAGTGACGGTGATAACATTGTGTAAAGTTTCGGTATTTGTCAGTGATTAAAGCCAGAAACGCCGCTGTTGATCGGGCTGGAGGCAGACAAGGACCACAAGCTTGGAGAAGCAACGGATCCATATAGCAAGCACGTTGAAAATCTATCTCAGTGATCTGAGCATCTTTATCAACATCTGCGAAAGCATTTTAAGTATGCTCTGTTAACGTCGACAACGAACAGAAGACGTTGCTAAATATATTAACGTGTTGCAAACGTACCAAGTTTTCGCATTGCTGCAGTTTTATGTGTGAAAATAAATAAAATTCAAATTAGTTTCAATCATATATTCCAGAGAATAATTCTGATTGTACAATGTGTAACCTATTTCAACAATGTCACGCTCGCATTCGTCGAGCTCATCTGAATCAATTCCGTAACCCATGTACATGCATCCTTTCAAGCAATGTGTCAACTCTTCTCTCGCAAGAGAGCGATCACCGTTCATATCTATAAAATAATTCAATTTCATCACCCCAGCCTGGCAGATATTATGGTTTTAACCTTTAAACAATCTCATGAATGTTAATTTTTCATACCGTAAACATAGTAGACAAAGTCGATCATTTGCTGAATGTCTCCGCGCAGCATTACCGATAAGCCTTTCACCCATTCCACTGCGTCTATCTAAAAAATTATACATCAACCATTGTCATCCCTGTATCCAACAATGAGTTCTCGCGACTGATATTCTACTTTAATTTTTATGTATGTTGTTACAATTCCGTCAGCATCATGGTCAAATGCGTGAAATACAAGATCTAGCATGACATCATCAGTAATGCTGAAAGTGACGTGGAGAATTTCTCGAAAGCGAAGTCTGTCCAATTGACCAATAACCAGCATTCGTTCGTGAAAAAGGAGTAGATTTTTGCACTGTAAGTTTTGCAAACAATGTTAGTCCTTGATCAATGTCAAGCATTTGAATGAGGAGGATTTTTAGAAATGGGGGTACTTCGTCTGTTGAAAAATGTGTGGTTCTCGTCAACATCTCTGCGCTGGCTTGTATTTTGTGCTGTTTCGCCAAACCCGACTTTCCGGTCATCTTGACGTTGTTTTTCAAGGAAAAGTACAATTCAGTAGCAAGGTGGTGAGATAAATACTACAAAACGTGATAAAAACATAAAGACTTGTTCAACAGAAAGTTGAATTCTTGCCGACGTAGGTCGGTAGGTGAATGGGTTGGAATGAATTATCGTAAAAAAAGTTATTTGCAATTTATACGATGACAAAGCGAAGAAAGTATACAAAACACACGACTTGTGCTTGCTGCTCACGTGTTGCCAGCCACTACTACCGTTGAAATCTTCACAATACGATCAAAGATGCTTGCATACTCGCTCAGAAAAGATTTGCATGACATTTCATTTCAGGTGTGGCACATTTAATTGGTAACAAATTAAATTATATAAAGGGTATCATAAGAGAGAGTCAAAAATCTATAACAAAACTGGTGGTAACAAACTTAATTAATTTAACATCTAAAGAAAAGATATGGTAATACACATATCACTCCAAGAAACTCACAAAGACAAGCTCACTATTCGTAAGGAATCATGTTGGCATATATATATCCATTATGGCTACTCAATACAGTGGAAAGCGTTTTCTGACATGAACCCTCTTGAATTAAAACTCTCTTGAATTTCTTCCACTTGGTGGACCATAAGACGAGCTCAGGGACCCAGCAGAATCTCCACTCATGGTGGCAGTTCCTGAACCATGGGACCCAAATCCGCCTGTACCGTGCTCATTATTACTAAAGCTGTTTCCACCGGATGGACCGCCTTTCCCTCCAGCTCCTGAACCTTCGCCATCTTTATATTTAATGAAAAACACTTCCGGTACTGACGGCTTAGTTGTGGGTGGTTTAATTATCTTGACAGTCTCCTGGTTCTCGTCGGGCTTTTTAATTAACAGGTAGACAAGCGTCTTTCTTGTAGGAGGTTCTGGAAGCACGACTTCGGTTGGCTGCTGCTTAACGACAGGGGCCTTAATGAACACGATGTTAAAATGGGTTTCCGGCTTTTCCGGACCTACACGAATCACTTTGGGTTGCATTACAACATTTTCTTCTGGGGCTACATGAACAGAGACAAATCTGCGGACTTGACTTCCTTGTTGAGGTCCTGAGCCTTGATTTAAACCACCGTCAACTCCTGGCCTGCCAGCATTCCCCAGCATAACTCCTGAATTGCTGGGCCCTCTCATTTCTGAATTTCTTCCTAAAAATCCCATTAGAAACGCTGGATTGTCGTTTCCAAAATCCTCATTTCTGGTGTTTTCACCAGCGTTGTGAGTCATTCCAAACATGCTTGATCCAGAGGAAGACGTGCCGCCCGAAAAGCTATTAGAATTTGAATAGCCACCATTATTATTATTGTTATTATTTCCACTGCCTCCGTCTCGGAAGTTTGATCCTCCTCCAAAGCCTAACGACCCTGCGTTGGCCACAGCAGTTACGGCAGCGAAAACCTGTGGAAATCAAACTTGCTTTTATTTAAAGTCATTACAACTATGAATATTTTTAAACCATGCGAGAGGTTGCGTGAGCTCACCACAAAAATTTTCATTTTTAGATCGTCTTTGGGAACTGTATGAATTTTGTCAGATGCGTTCGTACGATCCACGCAGGAATCGTCGGTTAACTGATAAAATATTACTTTAACCTTTAACTTTTATACGCTTTTGTCTTTGACTTTTAGCGGAGACAGCTAGAGAAAAAATGTGAAGTTTACACTAATCAGCTATATTATTTGATATAAGAATACTATTTTCTTTGAATTCATAGCACATATTCATAGAATTGATTGTAAAATACTTCCCCTCGAATTACACAAATTTGAAATAAACGTTAGCGACTTGTCACTAGTGGCTGTCTATTGTACAGCGTTCTTTGAGAGTAAGTGGCCTTTCGCTAAATGAAGTATTAATCAAATATATCATGTAACTAATGTCTCATATTATAAATCTAAAGGTTGAATAGCATGATTATCGGAAATGAACGGATTTCCTTACATAATCAGAGATGTCAGGAAATTCTTCCTTCCTCTACAATTTTTAGAACACTTTTATGAACATATTTATTTATACAACTGAGCGAGTGGGATTTTTTCTACACTAAAGATGTAATCCAAACAGGTTTTATATTACAGATGCAATTTAAACAGGATAATAAGGAAGCAAGGAAGCAAGGAAGGGTCCTTTTATGAACGTCTATAATTTTAGACAAAACACTAACACTTCACTGACAGCGGTAATGTCAAAGTTGACTTTAGGCAATGCAAAGTAAATCAGACACGCTTCGATCTTTATCTGTTTTGGCATTTTACAAATCTTTGATAAAGGAGAGTTTCCGTGACCGATTCCAATATAAATTAAAATCTGCCTTCTTATTTTAGATTATAGATTAAAAACCACTTAAACATTCATATTAATGCATCCCCAAAATAGCACACATGAGCAAGCTATTTAATGCCAAAATGTATAAACATGCAGTACGTTATATAAATACTGAATTGCTTATTCCCGTTAAATATTTGCAGCATTGTACTTTTGTGTGCAATTTAAAATTAAGAGATGACATAACTTTAAATCTTTAAATGTCACACATTGAAACGTATTTCTCATTTTTTTTATGAAAACGCGACACGAGCAAATTATGATGCTATTAAATGATAACCTTCACTTTGATTCATAGATTTCTGTACTTAAAGCGGCTCGTGTTGTATGTATGACAGGTGTATTTAGGTAAATGTTTCGAAGATACCGGTTAAAGGATTTTTATTTGATTATAAACAGGAAACTCACGGATGATCTGAATCCTGTTGTATAAACATGCTAAGCAATTACTCAAATTACTAGTTTACAACATGTTTTTGATAGACAACTAGCATACATCGACGCAATGGGTTGTGGCAGGTTGTGAGTGATTTTATTGATAGTGACTCACACATTAATATACATGATAGTACTAGCATTCCAATGTTGTTGCTTGAATAACTTTACATTCACATATAAGTGGACGAATCAGGCCTTCCCTTAGGTGTCAAGAACAACCCATCCTTTTCACTGTTTCAAGGTGTGCAGCCAGATATGTTTTGTTCCTGATCCTGATGGTCTGCGTGACCGCGGACTTTATGTAATGAACATGAACACTTCGTAGCTATCTAAAATGTGTAGCAATTTCCACATAAAGCAAATCGATTAATATGTGTAAAATCATAAATCTGCTCTGCTCAATAGTGCCCAATCTAATCCAAATGCCCAAAAAATTACAAGAAATAAAAAGACAAAAAATAAAATGTGTAATGAAGCACTGACGAGCGTTAGAAAGTGAGTGTGACCATACAGTACCAATATTAAATTTGTAAGTACATTGTTCGCTACATACTTTTTCGCTTTCGTCCACAAGTTCCTTCTTTCATTTGTATGCCATTGTTTGAATGTCAGTTAAATTTGGTCAATTATCTGTGAAATATTCTTACATTTTGTAGGAAAGCTATGACATGATTGAACATAGTGCATAGTGCATTGACTATTTCCGTCGTTCTTTTTCACGGATAAGTGAAATAGAATGGGCTGATAATATTCTGCTCACTTCATAAGTTGAACCGTATCCAAAAGCACCTTTCCATTTCACCAAGAAAGTAATGTGGATATTTTTTAAGTGGTGAATGCAAAAAAGTAAAATATGCATCGCTTGTGTTAAAACAACATTTATTATGATTGAGTGACTCGTACAAAATTTGTGAATGCGATTGATTAGGAGTATTTCATGCATTGTCTCGCGTAACAGCATTCACTAACGCATATTGATTAATGATAGGCTCAAACGGTACAGAGAATGTGTGCATTAATTGTACACTTGTACGGGCCATTGACATAGATAAGTCATAGTTTCTGTTTGTAAACGACTCTTCACTAGACGTTGTAAACAGATCAAGATTAATACGATTTCACTTGCGAGGATGACATAATACTGCACTACAGATATGCGTATGTGACGATTGACAATCCACCGCGTGACGTCTCTCCACGCGATACTCGCCAAACCGGTTCTTTGTTTGCTCTTTGACAGCAGCTACTGCAATTGAAAAGTTGTGCTAACAATGTCTCGTGCTCAGAAATGAGGTATATGCAACGGCATTCTATAATATTTTGTATTTAGCATTCTATGAAAAATTATGCTGTAACTTTTTTCTTCCTGCAATTCGCAAACCCCTTGAAAGTTGCCAAATGCAGGATACATTTAGTTTCAAAATATATTTAGTTCTGGTTTACTATCAAACACTGAAAAACGTAAAATCAGTTCAGACCTTCAACAACATACAAACCATGAAACGAAGGATTTCGTACGTGCGTTCCCACTTCAATGACATACAGTGTCAAATATGAGTGGGAACTAGGCTAGTGGGAAGTTTGTTACAGCCGAGATTGAGACAAAAAAATGTAAGATTTGAAACAACGATAAACCCCTTTGTTCTCGAAAAAGTATGAAAATATAATAAAACACGTCAAGTTTGACGAGCCTCGTGTGAGCTAGTCCTCTTCTAGATTTCCCAAAAAGTGATACTCTTCAAACCACCCCAATTGAGTTGTCCTGTGACCTAGTATCCTGCATTAGGACCTCCTCCGACTGGCGGCGCACCATACCCAGGACCACCACCGTGATGTCCTCCGCCGTTATTACCTCCAAAGTTCGGCCCAACACCAGGGCCTCCCGGACCTGGTCCTCCTACACTTCCCTGATCCTTATACCTGATTTGAATTTACATTCACAAAATTATTATTCATAACTACAGAGCACGATACGGATAATAAAAATATTTAGAAGACTGAATTACCTTATAAAGTAGACCTATAAAATCAGGCAGTAAAAAAACAGGAGTTAGCAGCAATGCAATTGAGATTTAACAAATATTGTTCACTGAAATTTAGAGTTGTGCAACTAACCTCTGGTTTTTGGGGCTTTGGACTTTGTGGACCACGAACACGAACATTGTTTGAAGATTCTTGCTTTTTAACCAATACGTAGACAAGTGTTTTCGCCTGGGGTGGTTCCGGAAGCAAAACTTCGGTGTTTTGTTGAGAGGCTCCCGATGGCGCCTTGACATAGTGAATGAAATCATGTCAGTTTATTTCATTCCAACAAAAATCATTCCATGAAAACTCATATAAAATAAATCCATAAAAATTCATTTAATTTCTAAAGGCGAAATCTCATTCAATACCAACATTTTACACTAAGACATTGAATGAAGTGCAGGTTTCTTGAATTGTAAGTAGCGATTTTATTTCTTACCTTCACAAATATGATGTTAATTTGCTTCTCTGGTGGTCCTCCAGCTCTGATGACTCTCGTCTGAGTGAACTGGGACTACAATGTTAAAGTTACATATCAACCTAAATTCATCAAAGCTGTGCGTTGTTTCATATTTCAAATTAGGTTTCCAAACCTCTTCTGGGCCAACATGAACACTGACGAATTTTCTGACTTGTCCACCTCCACCAAACCCACCATCTCCTCCTCCCCCTCCGGTTCCAGCCCCATTATTAGAGTATCCCCCACCAAACCCTCCTCCCTGATTCCCTCCTGAAAAGGCATTAGGACCAGAATATCCTAAATTTCCTCCTCCTTGACCTTGGTACCCGTTAAGAACTGGACCGCCTACTGAATAACCTCCACTGCTTCCTCCGAGTCCTATCCCACCAGCAGGAAACCCTCCTCCTCCATGTCCACCGCCACCAAAATTTCCAGGGCCAACGGCAGACGTTAAAGCAACAAAGGAGGTGAGAACCTTTACAAAAGAAAGAGTTTTCACCACTGTCTGTCATACCGTTCAAACATATACCCTTCCCTCCATATTTCACAGTCTGCAAAAAATCTGCTCACCACTAAAATCTTCATTTTTGATTAGACAATGTTTTCCTGCTTCGGAACTTGTGAATGTAAAATAGTTGACTGATGAACCCTACTAGATCACTCTCACTTTTATATATAACGTCGACATGGCAGGCTCATCCTCAAATTTTATCTAAAAAACATCTCTTCCGCAACTTTATGATAATATTCATATTAATAAGTCGTTTTGGGTTTCAAAAACGAGGTACTAGTTACAATTATTGCATGCAACGCTATATATTACAATGTAAGAGACAGAATGACTCGGAACAATGAAAAATCTAACATACATTATAAACGGTAATGTAAAAATTTCGAAGCTTATCCTTACTGCAAAACCGTACACTCATGATATACACATTAAGCAATTTTACACAAGCCGCTGTGGGAAAACACAGTCTGAGTGCACCATTTAACAGAAGTAGTACATACATGAAATAAGTACAACGTAAGATCATAGTTCAAATTTTTAAAATAATACGTAATCAGGCCCCTTGAGCTTGTGGTGAAGCAAATAGTGCAATCCCAATGCAGAAACTCCGTCGCAAGATTCGAACTGACCTGTCTGCCTATAATGCCCAAGTATCAACCAAAACAGCTACCTAAAGCCGTCCAACCCTTTACCGTCAACAATGGTGGAGGTCAGGTACACTTCCGATATGAATCAGAATTATGATGCGATTCTACTACTGTGATGAGGCAGTCATTTTCTATCACTAAATGTGTTACGCGTTGATTGAGTATTTGTATCGTGATGCACTCCTGATTGGGCTGCACTTTGCGATGTCAAATCCTTCAAAATTGCATACCAGCAATTGAAAATTGACATGGTGTAATCTTCATAATTTTATTGTCATTCCTCCAATTTGAACAAAGCGCTTTTAAATTTTCAAACGAATACTATCTTCAAAATTGGATAGCCAAGAAGGCTCAGATTACGTGCACATATTATCACACAACATTACGCCAAAAGTATAACCGGTTAGAGTTACTACGGGAAGAGGGAATGTGCAAGCAATCAGTAATCAGATTGACATGACACTCCAAATCTGCTGCAAAAACTAGTATGTCGTGATATCATCTTTTCTCTTTCAGTTTACCTGACTTGCATCTTCAGAATCGCTTACTTGCTGCATCCGCTTGCGTTACGTATGTACACCGTTTCAAGGAGTATCTCAATTTATTCTTTGTTTTTAAATGTTTGAAGGAATTTCAAGTTAGATTTAGATATGGTACCACATATTATGCGATTGAAGTACAGCCAAACAAACGTAAAGGAAGAACAATCTCACCTATTCATCAAATCATATACATAATACTATTGAGCATGAATTACAGTGGAACCTTCTCCAGTTGCTTTCACATGGGCAAAAATAATATTTGAGCTGCTATACGTTAAGATCCACGCAAGGCTCATTAGAAACTTTTATGCACTTCTTCTGCTGGATGCTAAGATTAGAATAATCTGTGGTTCCTTACCAGTAATTTTGACATTATACACTGGCAATGAGTTAATACGCTACGTTATTATTGTGCTATCTCATTACATCCTGTTTAATAATATAACCACAAAATAAGCCTGTATTGCATTTGCGCTTCTACAGGCTGTATATACTTATTTTTCCTCCATAATCGCGCGCTTTCATGGATAGCGCTAATTCTGGCGACCTGCGTGGCCTTGTGATTTCGATAGAGCATTTCTTTAGCTTTTCAGGCATATATCATTTAGCCAATAATACTGTTAAATGCCAAAGAAATTGCTTATTGAAGTGAACAACCCCATTTTGGGGTTTTCCAAGAAAAAAATGATCCCAAAAAAAGTCATGGGGCACTAAAAGATCCGGGCCACTGCATCACAAAAAGAACAATACACAATGCGCTTAGTAGTTTATGATGATGTAAATAATTGTAACAGGACCAGCAAAATTTGTTGCGCACGTGAAAAAAAGGAGGTCGAAAAGTTCGGGGTTTTAAGACATGAAAAGTTTTTTCAACGCTTCAAGGTGGTAGGTGGGATGAGGCGCCGTGGAGTCCTGCCACTTATCAAAGTGCCCCCAAAGCTCAAGATATCGTCGAGGTACTATCTGGAGCACCTGCAAAAACCTTTACCGGTGATCCAGGTCACAGCTCTGTACCAAGAAAACACATAGAAAGTCTTTGTTCGCCAAAATGAAGCGTCGTCACATACTGCTAAGTTCACAAAGGACTATGCTGAAGAGCTGANAGCACCTGCAAAAACCTTTACCGGTGATCCAGGTCACAGCTCTGTACCAAGAAAACACATAGAAAGTCTTTGTTCGCCAAAATGAAGCGTCGTCACATACTGCTAAGTTCACAAAGGACTGTGCTGAAGAGCTGAAGCAAAATTTCAGCACCATCATCATCACCAAATAGCTTATACTTGTGAGAAGTCTTGACGCTAGTCCCATGGATTTCTTTGGATTTGGATTCCTCAAGCAGAGACTTTTCAGTCGAAGACCAACAACGATTCACGGCGTTTGGAAACTTCTTAAAGAGGAGTGGAGTGGTGTCACCCTTGAAATGGCCCAAAAGGTTATGGATACCTCAAAACGCTTATGTCAAGCAGTTAACGCAGTTAATGGGGATCATGTAGAACAAACTAACTCTATTTATTCACGCAAAGTTTTGTTATAATTTGGATTTTGAAAGGAGGAAAAATAAGTGTATACACCCTTAGTATTTGTGTTTTTCCAATCGCAATGTGTCCAAACGTTGTATGACGTTTTGGGGAGTAAAGTGTCGCTTTGTCGGTTGGCATACTGGGGAAACGTCGTTGGTGTTCGAATTTTTTCTTTGATATGCGACTCTGAAACGTTCGTGTCGTTGGCATTTTTCTTGCTTTGTGACTTACATTTCATCTGTAATGATGGATTCGAGGCATGAGCTTTGATTTATGTAATTTTCAAACCGTCCTTGTTCTATATAAGATAGGTCAATTACAAATGGTATTGATACCGTTTGCTGCTACCTGGATGCATGGATTAATTTGAAATGGATGCATATGTGGATTTGCAGTGCATCGATTTAATTTAATAAAGTACTTGCTTATTTAACGAAATCGGACAAATTAGGCAACGTCGAATAAACATGATTGAGACCCTTTTCATACACCATAAGGTCATGTCCTTAATGTACATAAACTATTTCATGTCACGTACGCATTGCTTTTGATTTTGTGTCAATGTTATGCTGAGAGGTACTATATATCGTCAAACATGTTTCCTTCCAAACGATGGACAGTTGCACTCCAGAACTGAATTGATTTAGTGTTTCACTGATTGCTGGCTTGAAATTTCAAAATCAAACATGATACTTCAACTTTTTTCGCGTCAAACTTTTATTTCAACCTTCCTGCTAACTTTGAAGTTTCTCAATGTGTGTTCTACGGAAGTTTTCATTTCGGATGATATTTCAAGTGCGAACAATCACTCACTTAATTCTTCTGTAACGTTACCCCGTGTTAAAACTCATCGATCCAGTGATGAAGACACAAGATTCACTAGCAGAAAACCCAAGCTTTACTCGTGGTGGTAGGTTTATTGAAGTATAGCACTGAAACTAGCAGAATTAGTAGTTTATAAATTAAACTAACTCTGGGGCAATTTGATTTTTGGTATCAGGATGCTCAACAGGACAGCAACGGCAGTTTCTCTTCTTCCAATCTCTTCAACTCCACCTAGTTTGATCTTGTAATATTGAATACTTTGTATACAACTTATTCGACCACAATCAGGATGCTCAACAGGACAGCAACGGCAGTTTCTCTTCTTCCAATCTCTTCAACTCCACCTAGTTTGATCTTGTAATATTGAATACTTTGTATACAACTAATTCGACCACAAATTAAAACATTTTTGTTGATTTTACAGAACTTCAACTGCTTCGGATTATCACGTAAAGCAATCCACGGTCATGTCTCGATCACCATTCAGTACTCCTTCCATTGTCAATTTAACACAGGAGCAAACCACTTCATATACGACACATCTAGCCACACCGACGACATCTCTTCAATCTGAAAACAACTTTTTTCCTAACGCCACCACCACCACATCTCCAACTACTGCAGCAGCACCATCATCAGAGAGCAACCCCATTCCAAGTTCTGGCTCCCCAGCAGTCGATACAACCGATGTCGAAAATGAGGTGGTTAGCAGCAGTGCAAATAGTGGGTTGACTACTGAAAAGTACAGGCTGGCCCAGAACAGTACACAGAACATAGCTGGAAGGGTTGTGGACAAAATTAAAGCCGCAGCTGGGGCCGTAAAAAATTTTACTGTTAGGGTTCCTATGCCAGGAAAACGAATACTTTCCTGGAAACTATCGGCATTAAATCGTACAAAATCTTTTGTAAAAACCGTGACGGGCACGGCTTTGACAAAGCTGCGCTCCAAATTTGGTGGGATGGCCAAACCCGGAGGAAGGGACCCCATTGATGCGGACTCTGACGGTGAGGAAACTCAAGATGACAACGGAGATCATCATGCAGATTACAGTTATGGAGACCAACAGGGTGGCAGTAATGGTGGGGTGATGTACCATGCAAATGCGGACGAACATTTGTCTAGTGTATTTTCTAATGCTCGTGGTTGCCAATATGTAAGATAACACCTCAAAACACAATTATGTTTGAGGAATATAGCACGTTTATTTTCAACCGCGGGACGAATCAAATATTATTGAGAGCTAGGAGCAAATTAGTAATTAGTTAGGGTTAGGTTTGCACAGCCTTTCCTCCGTCTCAATGTTGAAGGGTAAGCACATACACCGGCCGGGAAGATTCATGCTTGTCTCCTTACAGAACGCTCCTTCAACACATCCTGTCCTCATGAGGCTGATGCATCTCTGCCCTAACGGGTCACTGCAACACTGGGCGCCAGCTAGCCCGACGCATGAGTTACTTTCAGGTTCAATATACGTGAAGACTATCCCGACCTAACAGTAATTATCCAACAATTATATTTCAGTATAGAGTTGTGTATTATATTGTAATGCTGATCAATAAACATGGGAACTGTCTCACATGCACAAATCCCTTGTTTGCACACCAATGGAATATTATTGTCGCATTCTCCCTTGCCACCGCATCTTGTGCCGACGCCAGCAGCACAGAATCCAAACCGGGTTTCCACGTAGCCTTGTCTGCACACGCACCTGTACGAGAGTCCACTTGGAAATAAACATGGGAACTGTCTCACATGCACAAATCCCTTGTTTGCACACCAATGGAATATTATTGTCGCATTCTCCCTTGCCACCGCATCTTGTGCCGACGCCAGCAGCACAAAATCCAAACCGGGTTTCCACGTAGCCTTGTCTGCACACGCACCTGTACGAGAGTCCACTTGGCCCAAAGGGCCTGCAAACAGCGTTCTTCACACACCCCAAACTCGACTTGCTGAACCGAATTCCGAGGTCGGTGGAGGGTGGAGTACAAGTTCCGCCCACCTTGCTTTTGCACGCCTTCCCAGACTGGTACAAGTCTGAGTTTTCGCAAGTGCACTGATTGTCCACGCACACCAAACCTGCCTCATGATTACAAGGGTCCTTGTTGTTGCACTGCTGACCATACGTGACTCGACATGTTCTATCCGAAGTGACCTCGTATTTTTCGGAGCAGTTGCAACGATGAAGATTGCTCTCGCTGGAAACGCACTGAGCGTTTGAAGTACACTTATTGTAGGCAGGATCCTCGGGATCGCAAATCTCACCAACTAGAATTCTATTGTAAGTCGGTTGAGGTGAGACCAAAGGCCTACTATTTTCCTGAAGGTTCGAATTTCTCGAGTGGCGACGACCGTCGGGTCTGTTTCGGTATATAATACCGCCTGAGGGGGAGGGGAAGCTTGATCGAACATTGAGATAGTCGGTGTCAATGGTGTCATATTCTGTGTTGGGATTCCACCAGTTTGAAGTTGTCGAAGATACAGAAGGTGCTGGGGTGAGGAGGACAGAAATTAGAAAAAGGTGAATGGCAACTTCGAGATGTCTGGGCGAACTTGTTGCAGACATTTTGATGTCGTGCAATTTCATCCTCGAAGAAAAGTTAGTCTGTTTTATTTATGGAGAAAGTAAAATACACTGAAAATTGAATCGTGTGCAAAAGCAGTGACGCAGCGACAACGTGCGATCAGATTGACAAAGAGTGATAATATAAGGCAGCTTCCATGTAACATGTCGTATTTGCTGACGATCAGGATACACAAAGTGCCCATTGCATAGTCTGTCATGCCAGTATATCCAGCCATCGACATGCTTACTGCTGACCGGGTTCAACGCTAGATTGTTTTGACCCTAAAGGAAAAATTTGTGGCAGTGTAACATCTTGCTTGACTGAGTGTTCCATACTCTCAGTGGTGGCAGACTCTCTGGAATCTCATCTCGCCAAAGTAAATAACAGCAAGCTTAAAGTAATTTGACCTTGAATGTCCATCTACTTTTGTGTAGTTTCGATCAAAAGTCCAGACTAGCACTATTTGTATACATACATACGTACTTATTTTGTAAACACAGTATTAAAAATACGCCTAGCTAAACAGTAAATAATCATTATCATGCTTTATGTAACTGTAATGTATTTGTGTAACGCTATTTTATGATACGCTAAATATTTCTCTGGACTAACTGCGTAAGTACTTTGGAAGATCCCCATGAGTAATACGCTAAATTATTATAGTCAAAGCCTGGAAAGTTTAAAGACAACCGTTTTGCTAATTTATGGTCGTGAAAGCATAGGTGCGTGTATATTTATATTTTATAAGTTTATTTCTCGACAAAATGCTACAAGAACACCTGAATTTATACATACTGTATAAAATATGAGATCGTCATAAAATACCACAAGATACGGATATTATAAATGATGCTTAGCATTAGTGAAATGATCCGTGCCTATTTCACCTTCGTGTTTCTTGCCATTCACAATAGTATGAACCTTTTGACAAAGAAGAATTATTTGTGAATTATATCATCCGTCTGGAATCAAAGGACATTAAAAGCAATACCTATTACATTTTGTAGTTCATCGCATTTTATTGTTTTTCAGCATGCGCATAAAAATGACTTTTGTTATTTTGGTTTCACACACTCTGTTGCCACACTCTACTGACTACAGACGGGAAGCAGTTGAACTGACGTACAGCTCAGAACCACTTTGTTATATCACAGTTTTGCTTATTATTGCTGACTGCAGCTATAAAATTGTCGCGCGGAAGGCATGGAAGTTCTTTATTGTCAAGCTTTTATCGATGACATTATGTACAATCACATTTGCGCCTTTACCGCTGTAGCCTAACTTGGTAAAGACTCGAAACGAAGAAACAATAAGTTTTCTCCACATATATCAACTTCCTAATGGTGATATCTATCAGCATGCCGATTGCCGACGTGTGTGTGCGCTGCTATTTTAGTAAAGCAATGAATGCTCTTAAGTTGAAGATACTACTGATGATGTGATGATGAGTCATCTCAGTAAAGAAATGTAGTAACCTTAAAAAAGTAATGACAAAAACAAAATTATGTGTTGAACTTTTAATATTCGTATTGATATTTCGAGCACGAAGTACACATAAATGACAAAAAGTATTCCTAGTATATACATATATCCACATTGATAAAAGTTTGACTAATTCAGTGTTCAGTCTACGTGATATTTTCTTAGCACGTATAAGCCAAAAATCAGCTCACAAATTGCCAGTCCTGAATCCGAAACTGCGGTGAAGTGGCAGCAGGTGTTTGTTTTCTTGGCATTTTACACACTTCATTTTGTCCTCAGACAATTGCCATCATGAATTGGCACATTGTTTTCCGATTTACGACAATTCTGATTAAACTTATTGCTGTGCATTGTGATTCCGAACAAAATCGGGACGAAATAATTGTTGAGAATTCAGGAAAATGCCACAACCGCATTTACTCCCAGTCGTGTAACGGAGAAATTACAACCGCTTGATAGCGGTTCGAAACCAAACATTCCACCTATACTAGAGAGCGGAGGCTGGAAGAATTACACAAAGAGTCCTGAAATAACTGTGACACCGGCGACAACAGATGTCGAAGTAGTGTCGTCTTCAAGTGCTCTCAAACCAACAGCAGCGACCACCCCTACTTCAGTTAGGTCAGAAGGCAAAGAACAAGGGGTGTTGCAAAATGACAATCCAGCAATTTCGGCCTTCGGGGCAGGTGATACAAAAACACCTTTCCAACGAGTAGGATCACCCTCGGAAACTGTTGCTACATTCCCTGATTCCAAAGTGGAGCCAAGCAATACTTTGGTGAACATTGACTTAAAAACTAAATATCGACCACTGTCTAAACTCACACGACTTAATGACTCCTCGCATAGGGATCCCTCCACCAATCCCATAGTCCACCCCAGAACAACACCAGAGCCGTTTGGTGAAGTTAACAAGTCGTTCCAGAGTGTAGTTAACATGTCTTCACACGACCCTTATTATCCAAGTTCCAAAATAGACGTGGCTAACTCTCCAGCCTTTACATCCACTCATTATCCGGCCCCAGCGACGCCCGTGACCCAGTTGTCACAAACCGTAGCGGGGCAAGATGCTCAATCAACCACCTCGTCAGCTTTGAATGAAAAGGACAAAATTCAGGGGTACAATTACACTTGTTTTTTGTTGAAAGATGATGGATTAGTATGACTCAATTTTATAAAAAGATTTTACAAGCAGTTTAATCACATTTTAAATATTTTATGTAGCTTAAACGCACATCGCCAAGAGGATGTTGAAAGATGATTGATTAGTATGACTCAATTTTATAAAAAGATTTTACAAGCAGTTTAATCACATTTTAAATATTTTATGTAGCTTAAACGCACATCGCCAAGAGGAAGCAGCGATAGTAGCAAAAACAACTGAATTAGCACCACCGAGTCATCCGACGCCGTCGAAAGACCTGACAAGCCCGAGTACTTATCCAGTGAAAACTCATTTCACGACAACTCTAAAACCTGAAATCCACTTCACTCCCACGACTTCAGGTACAGCAGATAACAGGTCTTCCTTAATTCACATGGATTCAGAACCTACAACCCACCGTCCTACAGTGACAAATTCCTCAATACCGGAAACGCACCTCGTCCAGTCAACACAACCATCATCCGTTGATCTCGAGACCTCACCGTCTATAACAACTGAATCAACTTCACCTATTCCAGACAATACTACAATAACTCTGCAACCACCATCAATCAAGAACGAGACTGATACAACCGATAACAACTCACCCATTCGTCAGTTTTTCGAGGATCTGAAAAAGCACACCTTACTGTGCATTGTGTCCATTCTCATTTTACTACTTGCCGTCACAATCGTAATGTCCTTCACACTGGCGCTAGTGCTGTCCGTAAAGTATATCGGAATAGGATTTGTCAGAATGTGTCGAGGAGGAAGAAAGTATTTTCGAAGACGACTTTCCCAAAGTCCGGGAAATGAGTCAACCGGAAGTCTGTTCCCGAGGTGTGATGTTACTGTGAGACCTTATGCCGCTCATACTACTGCTGAAATGTATTAAGCTATAAGATTCTATGTTATTTTGTTGTTTGCTAAGATTTTTTTTCTCATCTAAAAATCAGTTATTTAGTGATCATTTACGCTTAGAGAAAATATCATATATTACCAATAAAAACTACAAACGCTGTGCCTTGCAAAAGGACGCTTAGCATCCATAAAAATGATACATACCTATCTATAATAAAGGAAGACGTGCAATGCAACGCTTTCCCATGCTTACTATATGCCTCTTGTTTTGCAGCTCAAATATTTCACACGAATCTGGTAGTTTATAAACTAATTGTTCAGGTTGGTAAATTTTACTTTCGTACTGAAATCTGAGATTATAATATTTTTGTTTGCACCTGTTGGGAAATCACAAAATCGGAATGCATTCTATTATGAATGAATGAGCGTCATCGCATTGAATTGTTCTTTATAATGTAAAATCAGCATTAATATTCTAATAATATACCTGTAGTGCCAACTTGAAAAACATTATTGGAGATGTAATATTTAAATAATATACTACTCCATAAACGTTTTGTTCTTCTGAATCTCAAAAGTTTATTTTCTGTTTCGTCTGATGGTGAGTTAATTTAACAAGGTTTAAAATTGGTTTCTCTCCGGCTATTCTAATAAACAAATATGCTTCTTTTGATTCAAAAAGTGGGATTGTTCATGCTTTCTCCACAACTCACTCCTTTCACTTTTTCCTTTGGACTTGTCAAGTACGCTTTAATGACTTAGCGTTGACTACAAACGGAGCATGTTTTGAGATTTAATTTATTGGCGTTAATCTAGGTGGCTGCCACCATATACTCCTTATTTATTTAATGATATATTTAAAAAATAGTGCTATATCTACAGCTACATGTATAAAATGCCTATAAATCCGAAAACGCCATATAAAACAGCGGTACATTTTGAAAATTAAAAATTAAAAATTAAAAAATTTGCAAAAATGTATATAACATACATTGAGAGGTTTTGAGAAATATGAGACGATTGATGTATTTATATATGAGGGATTCCCAAAAGCACCGAATTCTTCGCATTCAACAATACCTCACAATACACACAACTTAATTCACATGCAAAATTCACTGCTGGTTTTCTGCACAACGCATGCAAATTGTCTGCGGTTAGTTTTTTGATAAATTATGACTCTGAAAGCAGTTTGGCCTTCTGTTGTATCGACGGAGGGGCCAAAAACGCCACAAGCAGACAACCTTTCCCAAACTGTCGATTTGCAGTGTCATTGCTCAATCTGTAAGAACACCCAATCCAATACGTTTAACAGTCATGGCTTCATTTACGAATTCTCTTATTTTTGGTGTTCTGTTGTTGGCAAGTCATCTTGCTCCCTCATCGCAGGTATTTTAAGTGAAAAGTAAAACTTGAAATTAATTTGAAATCATTTCCAAACATAAGTTACATTTTTTACACAGAAAAGTCTGGTACGTCAACCGAGCCAGTATATAAATGATACTACTTCAACTACACCAAATACCATCGAACTTCACACCATAAGTGGACCACAAACTAGACAGCTTCCTCCCCCACAAGGCGGGCAGTCAACATGCTATCCACCTGGAACCAACGGACAGAATCAATTTCTCATTGGCTATGGATCTCTGATGCAGCAAGCTTCCAAAGACCGAACTGCCCCAAACACTGGAGAAAGTTTGCCAGTCCGCATTTACGGCTACTCTAGAATTTGGGATTGCAAAGGAGAGTCTGTCAGTTACAGCACGACATACTTGGGTTCGAGAGCTACTTCCAATAAATCAGTTTATTTCAACGCTGTCGCTTTCCGACTTCCTTCGGCTGCCGCCCTCGCAGATTATGACACAAGGGAGTCTTTTTATTGTCGCGAAGAAGTTCCCATGAGCAAGATGCAACTTTTGGCAAACACTAACAATAGGAGATTAGTAGCTGGACACTATTGGGTGTATGTGACGAGACCAGAGTACAGTGCACTGCCGACAAGAACTTATCCCATAGTTCAGTCTTATGTGGACACGTTCTTGTCCGGTTGCTTTGAGATAGAGGACAAATTTAAGCTGCCAGGATTTGCTGAAGAATGTGTGCAAACCACAGCAGGTAATCGCGCATTTTCATATTTGCAACTTGAAAATATTTTGGAAGAAATGCTTTGATCAAATATATGTTGTGTTTATATTTTAAGAATGGGTCAATCCGTGGGTAAATGACAGAATCTTTCCTAGAAGACCGTTCATGCATCAGCCAGTAGCCGGGAGGATCGACAGGTTGCTTAACAGTCAGACGCCTAGCGCGTTTCGAAATATTATTATAGAGTAAATGATTTGGAAACTAGCTACGTAATAATACGCATCATTTCTGCTCTTCGGAAATGATTAAATGCAATGGTTGGACATGTACAGCGATTTTTTTTAGTTTTTCCCAATACTTTGATAGCACTCAAAAAGCTACACGCAAACATCTATGAAATTGATACAAAGCTTTCTCTACACTCTATACGGCTCTTTATATGACGATAATAAAAATATTCAGTAAGCATAGTACATTAAACGTGTTCATGGATCTTCCAGAACATCGACTAATAACATGCCAACAGTCAGACGCCTAGCGCGTTTCGAAATATTATTATAGAGTAAATGATTTGGAAACTAGCTACGTAATAATACGCATCATTTCTGCTCTTTGGAAATGATTAAATGCTATGGTTGGACATGTACAGCGAATTTTTTAGTTTTTCCCAATACTTTGGTAGCACTCAAAAAGCTACACGCAAACATCTATGAAATTGTTACAAAGCTTTCCTTACACTATACGGCTCTTTATATGACGATAATAAAAATATTCAGTAAGCATAGTACATTAAACGTGTTCATTGATCTTCCAGAACATCGACTAATAACATGATCACAAATATAGAATGCGGCTTGATAATTGTTATTGCCACTATGATCTCATGACCTTCAGACTTTTGCACCCGTTGCAGGTTGAAAATCTCGTAGATAATTGGGTATCTCAATGAATCATAATCGTAACTGAGCGATGGCTGGTGACACGGCTCGGTGTATTTACACTGTACAGCCATGCTCATTTTGACACAGAAGTGTGAAGAAGAAAGCTTTTAATTCTACAATAATTATACTATGTAATTTGTCACATTTTAATTTTTAGCTGACTGGAGTTTCAAGTTTACCATCTTATGCCACATATGTCAGATCGCTTGGTTTTTAGTACCTAATTAAACACCTTGTTTGCAACTTCGCAGCCAGTGTGTGACGTTTATTGTGACTGAGCCGTGTTTGCATTTTTTCAAGCTTCCAGAATCCACACGGACGGAACTGGGTTCGTCTTCAGCCGAAATTGAAGGACAGAAGCTTATAATGCTCACAGAATGCTCCGTTGTTACAAACAGCAAGCTTCAGTCACCTGACACCTGAGTTAGCTCCGTCTTTATAATTTCGCACATCCGAGAAAATTATAGAAACAGTAATACCATTAAGGTTTTGGGTTCATGTATCAATTTATTTGTTAGAAAATTTTGCGTCGCAGAAATGTAGTTGTAAACAGGCTTTGGTTATGTGTTAATCAGAATCGGATCATTTCGGAAAACATTTTAGAAGCCTCACGCGTGTCATTCCTCATGACGTAGATACACACATCCTTTGCCCATACATTATGCAATGTCAAATGATGACACGAGTCATGCGGACATAAAATTATTTGCGTAGTGAAATTAAAGGTTAAAAAATAGCTTATCGTGTTGCTTCGTATAATATGTATACAATTAATGCTACGCAAAGTTACGCACAGCTAAACTATGTTAGCTTTAGCCTCCACGTCACCCCTGAAAGAGTTGTAAACCTTATCAGAGAGCTAGCTTGTCATATCATTTGAATGACGCAGTCAGGATTATTAATGATTATATTTCATTTACTTTAAATATGTTTGCAAACCCGACGTAAGTATGTAATTCACAAATTGTAATATGACATGAACCACTTTCAGTATAAGCGCTCTGTAAAGATGCATGCGTCGTGAGGTTAGGATTGATGACCGATCTTAAAGATGAGTTTATGCAGTCAATTTATTACGTAGATTGTCATGTGTTATTGACGTTTTACTACTAATGAACTTCACATATCTCTCAGCACACGCATAATATGTTTTTAAAACTCAGCGAGTCAGGATGTCTAAAATGCTTATCATGTCAACAACTTTTCTGTACTTGACATATTTTTGGTAACGGAACTTCACCGTCATCCAGATTGCACTTCGAATATTAAACACCTGAAATTAGTTAAACACAGCATCAATATTTGAATAGGAATTCTTATGAAATTATCACGAATCCTTACACCATACAGCGAATTTAAAATTTTATAACATGCTGGTTATTACCGGTTTCATTAATTTCACTAAAAATCCAACATGGTTATCGCGAGCAATTGTTTATAATTACCTAATCCTCTCAACATTGAACCCGATAATTTATGAGCTCCCTTACTTCAAATCAAAGCGATGCAAATCCGCTGCGTGCAATAAAGCTGCAAAGCCATCACATCACATCCGTTTCTTGTGCAAGGGAAAAGGTGGCTTGCATCATCTAAAAATCGCTAAAACCCGTATCAACCACACAGGCAGAAATGAAAGTCTGCTGTGCAAAGCAAAACTTTCAGACATGCTGCTGCAATCCGCAATTTATACTGCACACCCACTCGCGCAAGCAAAACCTAGCTTTAGCCTTGTTTGCACTCACCGAGACCTGCACATGCTTAAAACTTAGAATTCTCCGCATGTTGGCCAGAGATACATAGAGCACAATGTTCCACTCTCTGTAAAAGAGCTCTATTCACAATGAAAGGAAACTACAGGCTCTATGCACGGATCTTCCTCAATTCTGCTCACACTCAGGCAGAGGAAAATTCAGCTTTCTGAAATAGGCTCTCTCATGCTTGTATGTATCATATCAATGTGTGGAAGGCTTCATAGTGTGCAAAGTACTCTCAAATATCGACCACATGCCCAAATCCTATGTACAATCGAATTGTACAGCCCAAATTTTCGTGTGCATTTGGATACGTCTCCTCTGTTCAGCATGCTTCGAAGCAATCTTTTCTCTTTTTTCATCATACAACTTGTCCACCAACATCGTGGTCTCATGAATTCATTGCTTCTGACTCGAGACTGATGAAACAGGAAACAGTTAGCTCTTACATTATTATTATCCTTTAGCGAAAAAAGGTAACCTGCACACAAAAAAATTCACAGGATCGACTGCTCTGTCTGTACCAGCAGCGTGAAGGAGTATAAACTCGCAAGGTTGCTGCAATTAAGTTTCACTCAATAATCAGAGCTAGACGCAGACACAAGCAAAAGTGATCCATCAATATTTTATTGTATATCATCAAATAGATGAAGTAAAGCCTTTTTGCTGAAAATA
>JAHZMW010000429.1:0-16911 GCA_027743745.1 Alloscopus bannaensis
CAAAAAAACTATCCAATCGTGTCTGCTTATGCGACGTATGACCGTATGCAAACATACAAATAAATGAAGCTTTCGAACGGATATCCATATGTACAACGTGTAACAGATTACATAAAATGTTGCCGGTCATAGGTTGCCCAACACTATCTGATGTGAACTTCAAACTGACATTTGAAATGGTGAGCTCGTCACAACGCACTGTTATGCTCTCTGAAATGCTCACCAATGCGTTATATATTTGTACGTTTAAGGAAGTGATGATCATCTTGCAGTTCCCTATTTCTAACCCGTATATTTGTAACTGGATGGACTATAACTATTTGCACATTGGCACAATGGAATCCCTCTCATTTTCTATACAATGCGGTGAGAATTTTAATTCGTCATTGTTTTCTCCTTGTAAAGCAGTTTGAAGTAAGTTTATTTTGAAGAGAATGGAGGAGAACAACATTTTTTATCAAGTTGAAATGAGTGTACGAGGATTTCGTCAGAGCGTGACCAAGTGTCCCGAAGACGCGCAGACATTCCTGGTGCACTCTCTCACGAACCTACGATTCACATATCCACCTCCACCGTGCACTTGCAGATTAGGTATGTATGGAGAGCCGTCTCAAACGATGTGAATCCGAGTGTGATCATTAACCTACCCTTCACTCTTCGGCAATGAATTTCTCCATAAAAAAACCTGCTACTTCCGCAGACTTGGTTACAGTTGAGAGAGAAAACAGAAAAAGAGACTTGCTCCTTCCTTTCAGTAGTTTTTTCTCGGCAGTCTCTCTCCAGTAGCGAAACTAACGACGTTTTCTCGCCTCCCGACAAAACGTATGAAGCATTGATTTTTCTTCGAAGGAATACACACAACCCCGACGGCTGCAATTGAACGCAGTAGGGAAAGCAGGGAGAAACTGCATTCTGGGGCAATACGCTCATCTGCAATACCCGTCTTGTATTCGGCGCAGGGTTCACTGCATGCATCACAACTTTTGTCGATAATATACGTACAAGCAAATGAAAATCGGTTTCACTATATATTCCACAAAAGGAAACGCATTGCGTATCGTTGCTTCAGTAAAAAATGTAACGTGTTATACTTGTTCCAGTCGAAAAAGAAGGAGTAAGATTTTTTATAGTTTTCAGGGAAAAAATTGGAGGAAATACGGAACGTTGTACAAATCCCTGTGGAATATTTGTGTGAAGCGGAAGACGACGAAATGGACAAACATGAACAGTCCATATGTAGCCATTGACAAGTAATGTCGACTTTCAACGAACAAAAACATCATTTTTGTGAGAGACGCCCTCCTCCCGTGTGTCAATTGTCGATTTTTTGAGCAAGTGATGCAGAAGAGAGAACCTGGAAAACGTGAATTTCGTCGATCCGAAACACCACTCTCTCGTCTCGTCGATTTTTCTGGTGAAGCAAGGCCAAAACCAAAGATTTGTCTCTCTGGAATGGAGGTTATGTCTTTTCAGCAGAGTGAGCGTGAAGAGTGAGTTTTTAAGGTAGATATTTCGCTTGACAAAAATGATGGAATTCTCAAACTTGGATTTTTTCTCTTTTCATCCGGCTGGTCTCATCGACAAACATTAGTTTCTCTATAGAGTTCGCATATGTGTGGACATACATATTTATACATCTAATAATACATATTTTCCTCAAGCCTTCACCAGATGAATGCGCCATACATTCCAACAAATGACATTGTAATAGCGGAGAGCATGCCCATTCAAGACAAACTAACGTGCAAAATGCACGTTTCACCACTCTCTGGACCCATTCTCTCATTCTCTGAATTTTTTGAAGGGTGAATAGCTCCCATTCCCATTTCACATTGTGGAAAATTAACCACCCGAAATAATAGTGACCTTGGAAGTTCCCACAAGAATTCCAGCTTCCCACATGGAATACTGCCACAGCTCCGGACTCTGGTATGCTTGGATGCTTGCACCATTTTAAATTCCAACGTGCAATCATCCTCCATATACTTTGCCGGCCTAGCATTTAAAATACATAAATGCGCGATAATGATGTCCTTTGTCATTACGTCTCAACTTTTCTTTCAAACGATGTGCACTCACTGGTTTTTATAGTGAGAGACTCGCAGTTTTCACATTTGAATTTCAATAAAATAACGATGTAAGTAAGCTTACCAGTGGTCCAGATGATGGTACTCCAGAAGAGCTAGTGGATCCTTGTCTGCTCCGTCCATCCATTTTGTTGCCCCGATTGTTGATCTGCAATTAACAAAGAGGTCGTTAATTGTAGAGAGGCAGTCTTCCACAAATTTTTAATATAACGAGCTGAGCAAGGATGCGTATTATTGAGCTGATGCATAGATTCACCCATGTATTATTTCTACAGACAGATTCCAATTGTTTCACCAAATTATGTAATCTTCAAACGGGTGAAGTCATCGTATGCTACCCGAGTTTTGCAATCCTACATCTCATTTCCAGTAGTCATTCATGTATTCACCATATTAGTTCCACAATAATACAAAGCAACTCATTTTTCGCAGTAATCATCTACACAAAAAACATGAGGATTTTTTTCTGACTGTACAATACAACGAGTGGAAGTCATTAAACATTTAGTTTTATATCATCAACCAACTCGCAGCTTCTGCGCCCTGTTTTTTGGTAAGCCAAAGAGAGAAGGAGGAAGAGGACGACTCACCGACGCTGAAAATGTTTCCGAAGAAATCTGCTCAATTTTACATAAATGCATTATGCATACCTTTTAAATTAGACTTAATAGCAGAGAAAGAACGTCCTGTGGAATATCAAATAAAGGAGAGAGACCATATCTTTTCCGAAAAGTACATCGCTGACGATATGCCACGAATTGTGTAGTAAGCCTCAAGTTGCCTATAGAGCGGAAGGTAGGCAAAGAAAACCATAACACCACAATGTAAACTATAAGACATCCTCCAACTTCATTGGCCACTGCTGAGCTCTCCTCCACACGAATGGCCTGCTGTGTGCTTGTACATTTTCTCGTGCTAGATAACATTCGGCGAAATGAAGGCTGCCAGTGAATCGCATTAGGAATTTTGGAAATATCGACTCAACTACTGACTACTCCACGGAATAAAAGATGGAATCTCTGATTATACAAGGAAACGGAGCTATTTCAGTAATTGCATTCTCTTCCGTCGTCCTTCACTATACGCTTTCAGACAGAGTATAACAAGAGAACCACGACAGAGAGAGAGTACACAGACCCGCTTTAATTATTGCCTTTACACTCCTTCTCCAGCAGTACCTTATTACTCTAATAGCCAGGAATGATAAAAAAAGACAAAAAATGAACGTTGAACGTGATGTTGCACGTACGGTAAGATATCCCTCGTAAAAATCCTCAGTGATCTACGTCAAACTAACATAATGACGATAGGGAGTCTAATTGTAAATCAATAATTTCGATCAATGATTCCAACTTTGCTTTCAAACTAATTTGTGCATTGAGTGTACGGCTGAAGAAAGAGATGTGGTCTCTTCTATCTTACCTATCCATCTCGTGTCATTGTTGATGCAAATTGTAATCTAATACGTTCACTTTTGCGCCTGAAAATACAAGATTGTTATAATAAGCACGTCAAATGAGCTGTCCCGCTCTGGAGGGCGTTTCCTTCTCTTATTGCATTACAAACTGTGCATACACCATCCAAAAAGTTTAAAGCTCGGCAAATTGTATTCTTCACAGCAAGTGCCAGTCAAAAGTGTTTGGCGCATGTTGAATAGAAGAGGAGACCATCTGCACGCGTTTTCCCCGCTGACGAAGAAGACAACAAAAATAACTACGAAAATTTATCATCCACAGGGCTCCCCTCTAATTTAATGACGGAGGAGGAAAGTCAGCCCAAAATGAAGCCTAGAAAGCTCCACCGTCGTCTGTACCGCCAAGATTGACCATATTTCAGGCAGCTTTCATTTGGGGACGCCACAAAAGTGAGATGAATTAGAAGGGAGCGGGATTGATAGGTGATTTTCGGAGCAATAATTATTTTTACTATATATTTTCCTCGTTTTCTCTCTGCTTGGTTTACATCATACTTCTAAAATTAATATTGACAGCGTAATAATGCCCTCGCTTAAATACCCCCTTTTACTCAACACGTAAGAGTTGTTTGTCCTTCCTCCAGAGAATCATGGAGGTACATGTGTCTGTCTTTAGTAAAATTAGAGTGACGAGCCAAGCCCATTTGCCAAGAGGCTGATAATTATACGCGAAAAATAATAAAATCCAAAGTCAACACAACGGGATAATCTAACTAAGCATACGATATTTCCTTCCATCATTTTCCCTTTGTCCATGTTTAATTTACTCATTCTCCCGTGTGGATTACATAAGGTGTTATTTCAATCAACGTCTCTAATGCCATCAATGATGATGATGAAGCACACAGTTATTTATTCAATTCGACGAGCGTTAGTGCGCTGAGTTCGATGGAGAAAGCACACACACACCTCACATCTGTGTTGTCTGCAATAGTCTGCTTTAGCACAAAGTTCATACACTCTCGTATAAAGCTTGCCGTCTATATAAATGAGTGTAAACAGCGGAAAGCGCTCTCCGCGAAAGCCGAGTCTCCAATAAAATGTGCGGGGCTCACATTACCAATCTTTATACGACATGATTTGACTAGACCAGCAAAGAGAGGTGATTGCTGCAAGCACCATTTTCTGATTAAATTGCACAATATAAATGCATGTAGTATATCCTGTCATCCTTCCTTCCAATAGAAAAATAGCAGTATACACCGAAACTCATTTTCCAACAATTTATTTCTCTGTGCTCACCCAAAAATCCTATATTCCCCAGCGTTTTACATTTTATATACTTTTTATGCGAGTGTGTGAATGTGTAGGTAGAATGTGCTGATGATAATACATCCTATAGATGCTACAAAACAGTAATAATAATAATCCGTTTTCACTGCTCGCGTTTTATGTTTCATTTATTTTAACCTTTTGCACACAAGCAAATACCTTCTCGCATTATGTGCCACACACACAAATAAATGACGCTAGTATTTGATGGTGAAACATGTGGAATTTCCCTTGAAATTTCACGACCACACGACTTCTAACACTGTACTCAACGCTTGGGGAATTTGGGTACGTATGTTTTTCTCCGTGTGTCTGCGTGTGAGAATATGTCAACGAAGAGGGCCTGTTTAGATTTTCATTTTCAATCGCGAGACTCATTTCTTTGAAGAGAATAAAGTACAAACTTTTTTTCTCGCTTTGCTTTTCTTTAATCCATGTTGATGTATGTAAATATGAGCAGGAGCTCGGCAGCCTATGAGTGGACTCTGCGGCACCATTCCTTCTCTTTTGCATGGCCACTTTCCATATTTCCAACTTTATCAATTGACAAGAAACCTCTCAGTCTCTACGCCAAAGTTGTTTTAACTTTTTATCTTCATTGGGAAAGGTTAAAGTTCAAATGAAAGGAGACAGATTTTTATACTCTGCAAAGGTTGTAGTTTAGTCAACAACAACACATCGTATAAAAACGTCAAAAACAAAATATCACATACAAACGTTGTTTTTGTAATGAATTACTGATGCACTCTGTCGTTGTTATCTATTCGCGTTGAGAAAACAAGTCTAGAAACTGTCTACTCTTTACAAGGCTTTTTGTCACTCCCACAACCCATTGACTTTTTGAGCTTTTGTTTCTGGAAACTTGCTATTTTTGCACTTTGGCTTGTGCAGACAGGTTCACCTGTGATGATGAAATGATTTCATCAAAAATTCATCCCTCTACAAAGCCCCCACACAATCGTCGAAACTAGTGCAAGTTACGAGTAGAGAAAACAAGAATGAAGAAAAAGTTGAATGTGTGAGAAAAAAAGTATAAAATGAAAAAAAGACGACCTTAAGCATGCATGCATAGACGATTGCTTCCTTTTTTATCTTGAAAAGCCCTGAAGCGTAAGTGTGCTTCTGGAGTAAATGTGAATTCATATAGTGGCGTGAGTTGTAAGTAAAAAAAAGGATAGCATAGTGAAAGAAAAAACATCGTCTGTGAGAGGTTTCACATCTCTTTTCCTACTTTTTTTGTCCCTCTTTTCATTCATTCATTCATGATTCACAAAAAAAAAAGTTACAAAGCAAAGCACAACTTTTTTCAGCCGAGTCACTATTTTCTACTACGACTTTCCTACTACTTCTGTCGACTGCTTGGAAAGGATGTTACAGAATACTCTAGGACAACGTTTCTCGTACTACACGAAATGCACATGTAGCCAGTTACAGTGAGACAGAGAAGAAAAAAAAGTTCCAAACAACAACTTCAGCATGTCAGCAGAAAAGAAAACGTTCTTTCTCTCTCACACACATTCACACACATCCACATCACGACGGGGAGAGAAGGCGTACACGTCTGCATGCATTAAACCCAAGTTGTTTCAGATGTGGAGTGGCAACTCTCAACTTGTACGATGTATTTAATGCCGTTTATCTCCATGAAAAAAATGTGGTCTCGTGGTTCAACTTGGAGTGGCGTATTCAGTGGCAAAATACCATATATACCTGGGGTGAGCGTGAGCCACAGTCGGCAAAAAAAGAGATGTAAAAACTGCAGTCGTTATCTTATTGAGGTTTCATACGAGAGCCAACACATTCATCCCTTTAGCACGCATGTTCATATATTCTGTACTGTAGTTTCTTGTAAATCTATAAAAATCTTTTGACATACATGTATACATATATCGTGTCGGAATTACGAAATATATGTACGCATGGATGTAAAAAAAACTTGAAAAATGCAGTGAGCAACCAGGGATTTCTGCTTCGTTTCAAACGCAGTAAAGCTCCGCTTTTCACGAATTAGTGAATGGAAGTGGCAATATATGTAACCTCTTCTCTCTCTGTGTGAAACGTGCTTTTCTTCAAAGTATCCACATTTTCGTACTAAACCAATGAAATTGTAAATAAATAATGGAGAAAGGCATTGCTGAACAAAGCTCTGGTAGCTTGAGCAAAAAAGAGAGAAAAATGTCGAAGTCATTATCAGGAACTTGCACACACACGCTCACGACGATTGTAGTAAAAAGACGAGAGCTTATGTGTAAGTAGCAAGGGGTTTTGTATGAAACCCGGCTTTCCTAGTCATTCTGTCTATACGTATGCTTCCCCTTTCATGATTACATTCACATGCTCTCTGATAGTAGTTGAGGTAGCTTATGAAAGAAACATTTTTTTACGTACGCTCGTGTGTATCGTATCGGATCGTCGTGTAACGCACGGAGTAAGAATGACTGCTCAAGTTTTTGGCACGAAAAGAGCTCAAATTTCGGAATGGAGCGTGATGATAAGTGTCGTAGGTATAAATGTTTATGTGTGTGTGCATTTTTTGTTCTCTTTGTAAAAGCTCTGGAAAAAAAGTTGCCAACTCCAGCTTTGGAGTGAGCTCCAGGCTACCGGTGCGGTGACAGTAGTCGGCTTTCAGCAAAGTTCACAATGGATTCTTCTTTTCTCCTTTTGTTACATGTGCATTTACTCGCACCACCTTAGCCGGCGCTTACAATGTCGAAAAATAGTTACGAAAAGAATGTCGTGTGCTGTTTAGCTAAGAAGTTTGCGTGTATCTAGTCCGATTGTCTCTGCAGGCATTTTGTCCATTTAAAGAAAAAAAAGTGCAATGCTCCACGATACAAATCACCATAATATCGGACAACGAAACGGATACACAAATGCATACATAAAACTCATGTCTGCATGCAAATTGCCCCATTTGTGAATGACGGTCGAAGAGAAAGTTCCATTACTACTAAATTATACTTTTAACGAGGGGGCGGCGAGGAGAAGTATTCGGAAAGCTTTGAATGACTAATATAAACATTTGTCGATCTTCAATGAATAAAGAGACATTCCTTTATGATGATTATATGCTTCTTTAAAAAAATATGGGATTAGCATACAACAGTAGATTTTTGACAGCTTCAAGCATTTGACCAGGGTTAACCCCGACGTCCACACTCTTATATCATTGCAAAAGCTTGCCCTTGAAAGATACGCTATTTTCCAGCACACTCGTCAAAATCCATGACTGCTTCAAGCATTTGACCAGGGTTAACCCCGACGTCCACACTCTTATATCATTGCAAAAGCTTGCCCTTGAAAGATACGCTATTTTCCAGCACACTCGTCAAAATCCTTATTACGCTTCTCCAACCAAAAAACTTGGAAAAGTATCTTCTCGCAAAGGGGAAATCGTGTAGTCAGAGCCGTGTGAAGAGCGTCACGGATGACAGAGTAAAAAGTATGTGATGTGTATCACGAACGAAATACATTCGCTCTGGGTCTCTCGTCCTCAGTTGTAATATATAACGCATGACGCTGCTCTGCGAACATTGACAAAATAATTTAGGAGAAAACATAAAGTTAACAAATACATAATAACGTCATTCGCAGGATATTTTGATCCTTGTAAGGCCTTGTAGTATAATTGTAACCAATAGATCACAACAAAATGGTAAAATAATATGCTTCGTCAGCACGCTGACTAAGTGATTTTAGAATGCGCAGTAGAAAGTTCTGCATATTAGGTTTCTAATATCCACTGGGCAAAGCGTTATGAAATTAGGAGTCAATTTTTAACCCCAACTTCCACTTTTCCAAAAAAACTGGACCTTCAAATTAAATGAATTTTTGCTTCCATATGCGCTATGCGAAGAGATCGTAAAAGCCCCGTGGTGTCTTCCCACGATCTGCATACAGTTGAAGCTGGAGTTCAAGAGATTTTTGGTAATATACTGTAGACGATGCAGACTGCATGAGGCAGAGAAAATTTGCATAAAAATGTAAAAACTCTTCGCTCATTCCGAAAAACTTATTATGACACTTCCCCCAACTTTAATTTTTGTACAATGCATTTAATTTGCATTGCGTTAGTATGCATTATGGGCACATCGCGTGACTTTATGCGAGTTTTCCATCGTTCTCTCAGACTGCTCAGGCTTCCTCCACATTTACATTATTACATATATTTTTTTTCGAAAGCGGATTTTCATGGAATCTATTCACGCTGTTGCTGATGAATTGACTGCATGCAAAATCGATTTTGTTTCAATGCTGGAATCCAATAATGGAAATGCATGCGTGTTTGTCGCAGTACGTATGAACAGACTGATGATGATGGTGTATATGTACGTGTATAATATTAGACTCTGACTTCCCCTTGGAAAATGCACGTTTCCAATCCCTCTGGACACGTGCTTCATTTGCTTGCGAGGGGGAGTTGAAGAGTAGAACGTTCCTGACGGGGAAGAAGGGTGGTGGTGGTTGTTGGTGGTGGCGACTCCTATAATAAGTGCGTATATACTACACTGCTTGTTCGCTGTCGTAATAATCAAGCTGCTCCTCTGCTTCTGCAGTGGTTGTAGAAGCTTCTGCGACTCGATTTATACATCTTGTACTTATATCAGATTGGATATAGAGTGAATATATAAATATTCTCAAAACTCTGTGTTTAATTACGAGTAAAGCACCACCACCACAGCCACTGAACATATTAAATACAGAGTTATACCAGGAAGATATTTACTATATTCGTAATAACGTCTCCGAAAAATGTTGGTTGCCTCCTCATATATAATCTAGCCATACGGTGAATGTATGCCGTGCTATAAAAGAATTAAAGAAGGAACGACCTTTTCATATGGAAGCCACCTTTTCCTCAATGGGAAAGTGTATAGGATAAAGAAATAAGTGAACATCTTGGATAAATCCAATAGAACTGACTTGACATGTGACAACTTGAATTCAGCAGATTTCATTTCGGAACAAGCAGAATTGGTAACGACCCATACGACGCACAGGGGAAAATATATTCCAACAGAAGAGGTCCTCTTCCTCTCTGTCCGCTGCTCACGGAGAGAAATGTGATTTATACACGTAAACTTTGTACATTCATTAGACACAAGCTGGAAAGTCCAACTTCTTCCTCACAATGCATTATATACAATCTAATTGAGGACACGAGATTAAAACTTGATTTATTACAAAGTGACATGTGACACATTTATCTGAATTAATTTCTGTTGGGGAATGAGTGTTTAGAGAGGTTTCAAAAAGCAGGTCCGACACTCTCATTATAATTCTGACGCTGTTCCTCCCCTTTTTTCGTAAGTGCATACAGGTCAAACCGGGAATACTCTTCTGCTTTGAAATATCTTAAATCGTTTTTTTTCTAAAAAGCAGGTCCGACACTCTCATTATAATTCTGACGCTGTTCCTCCCCTTTTTTCGTAAGTGCATACAGGTCAAACCGGGAATACTCTTCTGCTTTGAAATATCTTAAATCGTTTTTTCTTCCCTTGCATAATGGAATAACATTTGGGTTCGTGAGATGGTTAAATATTGTATCACGTTCGAGAACCTCAGGGCTCCGTCATATTAGGCACTACACCGTTGTGAGTTTATTCCTATATTTTTTCTTGTCCCTAATCTCGGAGCGCTTTGCAAATACTCCACAAGAACGAATTTCGATCGTCGGCCAACGTAAACCAAGCAAACCACGCGTGCTTCTTCTGATAAAGTGAATTCAAATATGATTCAGAACACTGACAATTGGATTCTCAATTGAATTGGAAAGAAGGGTAAATCTCCATTTCCCCATGCATAAACCTTTTTTTCGATTTCCACCCAGTAAAAACCTGGTGGAGTGAATGGTGTGGAAGTATTATTGAGCAAGTCAAGCGTAAGAACAGGAACGGTGCATCTTTTTTTATATATCAAGGATATATTCAGTGTGCCACTCTGCGATGGATATATCTCTGTGTACTCACTCTGCGAAAAAAAATTCTCTACACTTTTTTTTACGAAAGAGTGGAATAATGGTAAGAAGAGAGAGAAAATGCGTAGGTATATTTCTATCAAACAAGTCGTTTCCTCTCTTCCTCAAAAGGAGCATTTTCCCTCCTTTTGTACACACTAATAATGGCTCACCTTAACCAAAGAGTGGAATAAAGGTAAGAAGAGAGAGAAAATGCGTAGGTATATTTCTATCAAACAAGTCGTTTCCTCTCTTCCTCAAAAGGAGCATTTTCCCTCCTTTTGTACACACTAATAATGGCTCACCTTTTTCATCCATTGTACGAGCGAAATCCTTACATTCTCGACTGTCGTAAACTGTTTTTTTCGATTTGCATACGCTATTATTATCATCAATAGAAGTCGGTCTGTCTCCATGCATCGGCAACGTTTCAATACGATTACTAAATCATTTTTTCCTCTCTCTCCCTACACTCACTTATCTCCATACTACAAAGGGAGAACGTCGAGGAAGAACGCTGGAGTGTGCAAAAATGGCACAAGAAGAAATTATATCTGTCTTCGACAAAAAACCCACGTTCACTCTCTTTCCCTGTATTAAGGTTGACTTAAAAGTGGTTTTGGGGTATTCTTTATACACAGGAAAATCGCTGTAATTTTTCAGTCGTGAAATGGCCCATTAAATACAAGAGAAAATTTAAGATTCAAATTCCTCCCTTTCACCTTTACATGTACCACAAAAATTGTGACCTGAAATTGCATTGAAGGAGTGAAAGGAAAAGCGGCGCTTCAAAATATAGGATATTTTTTTCTCCTTGAAATATGCGCAATCTCAAAGAAAAGCCTCTTATGTTCTAAGAGAACCTTTTCATGTGCATATTACGTGTGTGCATCATTGAGGAAAATAAAATCAGCATATTTTTGCTGGATAAGCGTTTTCCCTTCGGGGCTTTATGAAAACACCAGGTATTATTACGCAATGCGAGTGAACTACAGGGAAAAAATGGAGTATCTTTATGTAAAGGCTGTAACGTGGCGGAGTCAAGGTCTACGAGGAAGCACCATGTTTTAGTAAATGCTCGCATGTTGAATGTATGATGCTGACGGTGGTACACAACTGAAAAATTACTCTTGATGCTATCACTCCACACGTTGCGTATTATTAGGTTATCTGGTAAGAGGAAAGAGTGAAAGAAAATCGTCTCAAATGACGGGTAATCGTTAGTCAATAATCTCTCACTTTTCTTGTTTCTTCTGAGAAAAAATTGAATAAACGGGACATGACGAGCACCATCATTCACATGCAAACAGTGGTATGCCAAGCTCGATTGTGATGTATGGTTCCACATGATTCTGAGGCAAGAGAAAGAGCTAGAGAACGAGAGAGAGAGAGACAGCGAGTGTGTTTGTGCATGTGTGCGGAGCAGAAAGTGTTTAAAAATTCAATTTGACACGAATCCAATATAATCTCAGGACGTAATCTTGTAAAACCTCGTTTACGAACGACGACACCATGGTGTGATATTGACAGTGAGGAAGCAGGCTGAAGAAAAAGTATTTCGTCACTTTTGTGCTAAACAAACGACACAGACCTGTGAGCTGGTATATTTCAGGAAACTTGAGTAACCGCCTATACTTTCTATGATAGCATGAAATTCAGAAGATACATACATGTATGTATAGCCATTCATTTTTAGCAAGAAATAGTTTAAAATATATATGTACCTATGTACCTTGTCAATCTGAAAGAAAACTTGAAGCTAGCTATCGCATTTTTGTATGTATTTCGTCACCAAAAAAAACTCTCAATCTAGAGAATACAAGAATAATAATATGTATGTATGTATTTATATGTACCTTTCTCATTTTCACTTTCTCTTCCACACGATCAAGTTAACAAACACGTAGATTGTTCACACATTCAATTGGACAGAACGGAGCAACACATTTTCACCCCCAAACAAAAGCCAGAGTAAAGTGGAAAGTCCATTTCAATGAGCACACTGCTGTACAGTTTGATGCGTGCAATTTGAACATGTAATGTAGCAAAATAATGGGAGGAAAAAGAAAGATTTTCTTTCTCTATCGCCCATTCATATTTCATCGAGAAAAGAGAGAATGTGATTTAGATGAATTGAAAGGAAGCAAGATTCTATTTGCTTTGCTTCCCGTATGCTTATGTATTTATGCATACAATCTTAAACCACGCGAATACTCTTGAATACTTTGAGTTGTTCACTGCTCTTCAGTTTCCCTTGGCGGAAATGTATGCAGAAAAAAGTGTGGAAGCGGGAAGGGGCGGGTGAGAGAGGTCTGTTTTGTGATAAAGTTGTGTTATTGAACATCAACATTTCCCATTCTTCTGCAGAATGCCACCCTCCCTCTTCTCTCTGTCTTTGTATTTATTTTCCAAGTGCCAAACATAAGGAATAAAATGGTTGTTTTTCTCTCACCCTTTGTGTGCCCAGGCTGATGGGTGTTTTGCAAAAATAGAGAGAGAAAAAACTTTCAATAAACAAGAAATTCTCGGAGAGCTCATACAGCGTAATGCATCACACAACATGTGGACCAGAAATCCTGTCTGCTCTTTTATTTTCGTTCGACAGTCAGAATGGCTACAGTTTAGCCACTTGAGCATGCAAATGATTTTGCTGGACATATCGCAACAATGTAGTCTCGACCGATGTATGGGCGCCGCTGTGATTACCAAGTATTTGGATGGATGTCTGCAGTAGTGTGGGGGTGATTGCTTCTATACTACAATTTTTGCTTAAATGTCTTCTCCCGCGATATACCATGAACATGACATAATATGACCAATATATTATTGCTCTGTGTATATTGTGTATACATTACATTTTTTGAGCAAATGTGCTTTTTATTTATTTTTCTAAAGTTCCTATCAACCATTTCCTCCTCCCATATATTCCCTATCGTGCATATATCTTACTTCCGACTCCCATATATTTTAATTGTGAATAATGTCTGCAATAAGCTCTTTCAGATATCGCTGGCTCTCTTTGTGCTCACTCGCTTTGAGCTGGTAGTGCTCCGCATGGAGCCATGAAGACCTTAATATAATCTTAGAGTAACAAAAGCTCACGAGCATTAAAATCCATCCATAAAGTGTAGTACGCGCTCCTTTATGCGAAGCATTAGTATGCATGATAAACTGTAGATATGGCATGAACTAACGGCCAATTTCTGTAATATCCGGAATATGATAATGAAAATGAAAATGCAGGCTTGAATAACAGCACGGTTTCTGTTTTTTTTTCTCCAAAGAAAAAAAATCGAGGAGCCATTATGATTTTAACTGTAATTCGAAAATGCATATTAAACTCTAAAAACCATAATATAAACTTACCTAAACACGAAAGAAAAGGTTTTATGAGACTTGTTTTTTCTTGAGTAAACCCCACTTTACTTTAAAAGGTAAAATATTTTATGCAGAGAAAACATTTTCTCCTTTAAAATCAACTTCTCTTTGGTGCTATATGGATCCTAATGGAGAGTAAGGTTTCCTCTGCCCATTTTGCCTGCACTGTGAAGAAAACAATATTCAAAAGGACAAGGAGAGAGAAAATGAAAAGAAAGTGAGTTTGGAGGAAAGCCTTGGGTAAATCCCTTGAGTTACATCTTCGTCTCCCATGAGGATTTAAGACGGTCACAACATTGAACACACACGTTCAGTTCACTCCCCATGTGTATGTATGAGTAAGCAAGTGAATTAATTTTAATTAGATTATTTTGAAAATTCAATTTACTCTCCATTTTGCGCAGCCTCACTCTGATTGTCTTGCCATTTACAAGATAAAGTTACATAATGCTCATTCATTACTTATGCCAATGCCATGCGAAAAGCAGGCAGATATGAGCGGATAGTAGAACACAAAAATTAAAGCTTGCGTGACGTGACATGCATTATATTTTGTGTGCCCAGTGTATTTATGTGCGTGCGCGCACTCGGTGACTAAAACCATGAGCATAATATACGTAAATACATAGGTACATTTTATATATTGATATACAAATGTAAAGTGTAAGAACTTGAGAAGATTATTTACTGCATGGGCTGCTGGGTTGTCCGTTATGAATTATGTTCTTTCTGAAGCACACTCACATATAAAACAGTTATAAAACAGTTTCAAGACGGGAGTTTATAAATGGTCGAATAATTGAGCTGTTATCGCCCATACATGCAGACAGAGCACACTTTAAATAGAAGTCTCAATATATGCGCGACCGAATCAATAGCGAAGCGAATGTAATATGAAAAAGAAGGAGATAATGAAGGATCACTGCTACGGATCACTGATTCCCAAACATCACCCACCACGTCACCACAGAATGACACAAACATTCCATTGATCAAACGATATACTGCTGGGTTGTCCGTTATGAATTATGTTCTTTCTGAAGCACACTCACATATAAAACAGTTATAAAACAGTTTCAAGACGGGAGTTCATAAATGGTCGAATAATTGAGCTGTTATCGCCCATACATGCAGACAGAGCACACTTTAAATAGAAGTCTCAATATATGAGCGACCGAATCAATAGCGAATGTAATATGAAAAAGGAGGAGATAATGAAGGATCACTGCTACGGATCACTGATTCCCAAACATCACCCACCACGTCACCACAGAATGACACAAACATTCCATTGATCAAACGATATAGCAGCATCACCTTTAAACTGATCTCCTTTACAGTCAATTTTCTTCCGCTGTATAAGCCTATATTTCAATAAGTCCCATCGAACCAAAGGAATACTTGGGGTAGAGAAAAAAAACAATTTCTGGGATAACTCGAGCAGAAAACATTACGCTGGATTTTTTTGTCTCTCAACGTGATTTAAAAGTTCTCATACATGCTCTCGAGAAATTGATTTTTCTCTCGCTTTAGAAAAATGTTATTTCTCTTGAGCAGGTAAGAAAGAGAAAATGCACGAGAGAGAGAGGAAGGTTGATTACGTTGGTGGAAAATGGTTGCATGAGAAGAATGTGTATCATATATGCAATAATCTTTCCGAATAAGATTTCTCTTTTCGGGATTGGGCTCTTCTCGTTTGGTAGGACCATGAAACTGTCGACTGGGATAACTCGAGCAGAAAACATTACGCTGGATTTTTTTGTCTCTCAACGTGATTTAAAAGTTCTCAACATGCTCTCGAGAAATTGATTTTTCTCTCGCTTTAGAAAAATGTTATTTCTCTTGAGCAGGTAAAAAAGAGAAAATGCACGAGAGAGAGAGAGAGAGAGGAAGGTTGATTACGTTGGTGGAAAATGGTTGCATGAAAAGAATGTGTATCATATATGCAATAATCTTTCCGAATAAGATTTCTCTTTTCGGGATTGGACTCTTCTCGTTTGGTAGGACCATGAAACTGTCGTCAGGCTGGCTGCTCCTCACCGTTCAAACATTTCCCTTGGGTATATGAAGAATTATATTGAATTTCAACATTTTTCTTCCTTTCACAAGCTCAGCTGTATATTTCTCATTTTAATTTTTCCTCATCCCTTTTTCACATAGTTTCGAGCGAGAGAAAATGAAAATCCGAATATCTTCCAAAGTCAGCAGAGAACGAATTTTTTTCTTGTAAACTTGCGCACACATAGACACACCTTTCTGAATTATACTTTAAGGTGACGGACGTTCTTCTTTTTACACCTAACAAGTTTCCTTTGAATACATACTTTCACGCGTTGCTCACACTTGGTTTTGCAAGGAATGGTTTTCAGTTTAGACGAAGAAAAAAAGATAAACGAAAGGACCCCTTCTTGTATCCTTGTTCCAATTTCCATCGAGTAAAAAATTCTATAAACCAGAAGAGCTCATAAAATAGGTGAGACACTACAACCATCACTACACACGACGAGGTCCGTGCTTTAAAGCCTGTAAGAGAGTAGGAAAATGGTTTCCTCACAGTTTCCACGTACAAGTATTGGTCACACTGGATATGCGTATCACATTCTCTCCCTCTTTCCTCTCTCCTTCACGTCACCAAGATATTACATTTGGGGAAGAAAATGAACTCTGGGTAGCAAGAAGAAATGGAATGTGCACAAAACAACGAACATTTCCGTGTCGTGCATTATACAAACCTTATATCACGG
>JAHZMW010000430.1:0-16494 GCA_027743745.1 Alloscopus bannaensis
TCGCACGTCAATCCTGATTTTGATTGAACACAGTATTACTAATCCCTTTTCACAAAGTGAGGACTGACATGGATAAATATTAATGTTCTGCGAAAGTGTCATATTCATCATTCTCGTTGAAATTTTCTTACACTCACAACACCACTGACCCGTGTCACACGAAAGGCCTATCTTACAAATGCAAAGTGTCTTAACGAGCAATATTCTTCATGTTTAGTATGCACATGCACACAATTTACATTCGTGTGTATTAGAACACGAAATAATGTTTGTGAGTTTGTACACGGGGAGGCTTACAAATACAAAAAAGGTTTACATAAATTGCGTACATAGTAAATGTTAGAAAGGACCTTTAGCCTCGTAGAAAAAATGTTCGTGCTAGAGGTTATAGAGAATGAGAAATCCCAAGAAATATAATAACAATGGAGGGACCTCCGTTTTGACAGTTGACAAGTGGTCTTCCAAAAAAGGAGGAACAATATGTAAGCAACTTATAGAGTATATATTTTTGAAGAGAACTACGTGTAGTTTTGTCCAAAATATATTTTTGTGGAATACAATCCGCATCCTTGAAGCTGTGTATTGTTCACACTCTTCTTTTGCTTCGTATTTGTTCCATTTTCTTTAGAAAATTTTTCAAACAAAAGTTTCGAGTACAGTTGTAAAATTCACCCTTTGAGAGCTGCCGATATGTATTTGAGTGATTATAACAAAATATAACACTCCATTATTTCGCGCTCACAATCACAACTCCCAAAAATAGAAATAGCTCTCTTTTCCCAGCTTTATTTCGGCATAAAGTTTAGTACAGGTGTGACGATATCAAATTCACAATTTTTATGACTCCTCTGACACACATTGAAGTTACGAGTGTGTGCCCAGGTGTGAATTATGTTTATCATACAAAATCACGTTCTCTTCCTCAATTCGAGATAATCCTCCAATTCACTAATCTCGCTGATACAAGTTTGCATCCAAATTTACACTTCTCCAGCGGAATTTCAGTAGAATACATTACACACTTGAGAAATGAAGCTATTCTATATCTAATCTGTGGTCAACGGACAAGAGGTGCATTTAAGATACCAAGTATTATCTGAGCGAACAAGTCGTTTTCATTAAAAATCTTGAGGCATCCTTCAAGCTCAGAATTTTTTTTGTGAAGAGCCCCTTGGCACTTTTTTGGATGAAGCCTTGTTCTCAGATAAGATACGTTAATAAATGGACAGGGAAGCAACAGGTTTTCCAATCTCTCGAAGCAGGGGGCAAATAGCCTTTTGAAACTCTGGAGGTAAAAAGTTTTCGTAAAAAAAACTCAGTACCTATGCAGTTGGATGCAGGTGTCTCAACAATAGCTGTGAAAGAGTGCCGGAGGCATGAACTTAAATCCCTCTCAAGTATAAACCTTTTTTCAGAAGAGAAAAGGTTTCAGTTTTATAATCCTCTCCAAAAAAGGTTTGCATACAATTTTTGAGGTAGATATTACTATATATGAGCACACAAAAAAGGAGGATTTTTTTTCGTGTGGGATATTTATTTTCTCTAAAATATACATTTTCGTGCGTGTGAAATGATAACGAAAAAGTTTTGTGATTTGAGAAGCTATTATCATTGGACCTCGGATTTAATCATGAGAAACGCCAAAGTGTCTGGCGAGAGCACCAAAATAAAATTAGGAAAAACCTTTCACAAAAAATCATGCTTTCTATGACAGCTTAAGAGTTGTGCGCAGGTGGTCACTTTTTGGTCATCTCATTTTTTTTGGATGAGTGGCCAACTTTATGGGAATGAGGTTCAGTGTTGAGTGAGCTCTTGGAGAAGACGCTGTGTAAAGTGACAATTTTTTTGTGCGCACATATTTTAAGAAGAAATAACATAGAGGACATTGTCAGCTACCTAATTTGAGTGGAAAAGTTGTGGAAAATTAACTCCGAAAATTTTCAGTCGTTTGAGTGAGTCAAAAGCTGGAATCGGTATGTAATTTTTAAACTGGAATAATTAAAATTTTTACGGTAACGAAGACGTGCGGAGTAGTAAAGAAAAGTTGTATTATTTTGTCACACTTTCGCTGGCATTTCGAAAAGTGTGAATTAAAAAATTGTGTGGTATAATTTTATTTTGGAAAGATTCCAAAGAAATTGTGTTGCCACATCTTCTCCGTCTCGTTCTTATTTTGAAGTGGAAAAGTTGTGGAAAATTAACTCCGAAAATTTTCAGTCGTTTGAGTGAGTCAAAAGCTGGAATCGGTATGTAATTTTTAAACTGGAATAATTAGAATTTTTACGGTAACGAAAACGTGTGGAGACGTGTTTCTTTTTGTCACACTTTCGCTGGCATTTCGAAAAGTGTGAATTAAAAAAATTGTGTGGTATAATTTTATTTTGGAAAGATTCCAAAGAAATTGTGTTGCCACATCTTCTCCGTCTCGTTCTTATTTTGTGATATGTTTTTTCTTCAAGAAATGGCGTTCACACCATTTTAATGAAAAACATATTGCCACCGTCCTATATCTCTGTGGATCGTCCAAAAAAAGAGAATCAGCCACAGATCATGTTCAGAGAACGAGAGATGGTTTTTTAGGTATTTTATTTTTGGGATTTTCGAGCAAAGGTGGATGTTATGCGAAAAATATTATGCACGTCACGTCTTTGGGCTTGGTACGTCTTCAAAAGACAAGAGCAACTGGGAAAATTGGGAAAGGGCACAAGATCATATTTTTCGGGGTTTTATTCTGACTTTGATTAAAAATTCGGGGCAAACACTCCGAATTGCTTCATCTTTTTAATGACAAATGAGAAATTCCTTCGGGTTTTTCGTTGATATCAAGAAATCTAGGAGCTTAAGGTTTTTGGATGTACCTAAAAGTTTGTAAAAAAATTGAGGTAGTCTGTCGTCGCGGTGCTGGCGAACACTTAGGAATTTCCATTTCTCTCTTGTCTCTTCAATTTTCTACGCTGAAATTCTTCGGAGGATTATTTTTGTATTTCGCATTTGCTCTTATAAAAAATCGGGATTTCTTGCGGTTTTCTTACTTTAAGGTTAGGTTAGGTCTTATTTTTTTGCAATATATTCACAATGATAAAGTTTACAGAATAAATGAAGAATTTTCAATTTCAATTTGATTTTTTGTTCAAGATTTTTTAAGGATTCAAGACGTTTCAGTTTTATCAATGAATGTCTTGAAGGAATTGCACAACTTTTTCCAACGTCCTTTATTCGCTCTTGTTTTGTGCCGACAGAGACCACGATAATCTTATCGATTACATGGATGTTAGACGTCAATGAAAGGCGGTTATCTTGTGGCTCTGTGTTCCCCGCAGTTGATAACATTCGTTGAACTTGGTGGCTTTTCGGAAGGAACTCTGCGAGTGCAAAATATATGAATGAGTATATTTTTAATACATATTATACGTGAGGAAGGGCATAAAAAGAGGCAGAGAAAGGAATCACTACATTTCGCAACAAAATGATAAGCTCACACACTCAGCCGAAATGGCGAGCTTACATTTAGCAGTCAGGGTTCGAAAACACAAATTTAGGTTCCTGGCTATACAAAATTGTTACACTCGGCTTGGATTAGTAATCAATTTGTACCATTAAATTCGACATAAATATTAAACCTTTCTTAAGGAAACAAAAATTTGTAGCCAAAGACCACAAATTAATTTCCCGAACCCTGACTGCTTACCAAAAATTCTTATTGACGTACAATTCAAAAATAAAGAATTATTATATAACTCACTCATACCGCCGTTATATACAAGAATTTTTCCACTCAAAAAAAAGGAGTGTTCTCTGTATTTCAGACATAAACCATACAAAAAAATGATGACTACATGTACAGTCTTACATTTTAGGTACTTGCCCAGATGAAAAAGTACTGTCTCTGATCATCTTAATCCTAGATCACTTTCAATCTAAGCATCCGAGACGTTGGCAAATTTTCACATGCCATATCATCAAAAGTACTCTCTATATGATTATCTCGAAATCCGCGTTCAACTCCATCATTTCTTTTTTTTACGGTTATACATTCTGATTGAATTTTCACATCCTTTTCAACGGTAAATCGAGTACGTCTGTAATTCTCTAAAAGCGCAAATTCCATTTTGTCTTTATTCTTGTTTCACATGGATGTACAGAGTAGACTTTCATTGATGAAAATGTCGATCTTGGCCAGGCTTTCAGTATGTGATTCATTTATCGAATTTATATACATACATACACCTTTTTTCCAAATGGAAGATTTATCAGAGAACGACTGTCTGCATTTTCAGAGAACGTGAAGCTAAATATTCGATGGAGGCATAATGTACTCTTGGCAAACATATCCGAAATAAATATATACTTTGAGTATAATGTTGTGCGTATCGAACCAGAGATAGCAACACAGACTCGTATACTGTGCTGGGGCATTTTTTATCCTCTTTTTTTGTGTGAAGGCATTCTGCTCTCTTGTGACATCAAATGAGGTATATGCTATTTCGACTAGAGAATATTCTCAGAGCGGTTACATGATGAGTTCTAGAGATGATCGCACAGCTGCAGAGACGTGCAGTCTAGTCTCTACGCGGACTTGCTCCATTACACAAGTTGTGTCCTCCAAAAAATAAGAGATCCAGAGAGACCATTTGGAGAGATCACACGGAACAATAATTAGAGCGAAAGGGTATGGCGTAATTGGGCAGAGAGAGAGTCATGTTATTAAATTAGTGAGAACTTGGAGTTTGAAAAGTTTTCTGCTTGTAATTGAAGAGGTAGAAAAAGTTGAGGAAAATTTTCCTCTTTTAGTCACTCAAAGACTAAAGTTCATCAGGATGAATCATAATATTCTCTTGACATTCTTGAGCATAAGCTGAGAAGCTGGTATGGTTATTCTTATATCAAAATGAGAAGCTAGAAGATTAAGTCTTATCCATCTTGAATGAGCTCATTCATTTAAGTGGAGGCTCACATCACTTTTGAGATACGAAAAAATTTGCGACAGAAAGCTACTCACTTTTTTTTATACATCTTGTGAGTTCCAAAGAGAAATAATAAAGAGTTTATTTTTTAAGAAATGTCGAGCTTTATTTGTTTTTGACATCACCATCACCATTTCGAGTTGAGAAAATATTATGTTAATGTGCGAATCGCTTTTTATGGAGCCTCTGTGCTAAAAACAGGGAATAAAAATTTTCTCTAATTTCTTCACAGGTCTGAAGCTGCTCGCAAATAATTTTGAAGAAACGTCGAGGATTCAAGACATCACGTCAAGAAGCGGATTTAAATTTTAATAGAAGCCTCCTCTCTGAATCTCAGTCTACAATTGCGGATCATCGACCTTCCACCAGAAAAATCCGGATCTCTGATTTGTTACGAAAAATTAGCAAGATCGCAACTTGTGTGTTCGTGAAATCCTCAAGAACTAAAATTAATGCTCGTGTTGAAGTTGATATGTATACGAAACATTATTTCGATGAGCTTGATTTCATTTGAACTCTGAACATTTATTAACGCGATTGTGCCACACGCAAATAAACATTTCCCTCCATCCACCGAAGATTGTAGTTGCTTCCCTCCCATCGATAAACGGAGGTAAAGCGTCATCATCAACAATTCACGAAAAATTTCTGGAAGGGGAAACTCGTTCATGCAATGTTAAACAAGCTCGCATCGCGTGTGGCTGCTTAGCTTCGTGTGAAATGCTCACAAAAAATCGACAATAATTCGGAGTGAAAAGAAAGGGGATTCCTGGAACTCTCCGACACGAGAAAGAGAATTTTTTTTTCGTGAAATCAACCGTGTGCAAACAGTTCCTGGGAACACGGAAACAAAACGAATTTCCTGGAGAGCTTATATATACACCTATGTAGTTATATGTTTATGGGAGAAATGAGGGATATAAATGTGTGCCTACGCATTTAGAGATAATTACTCGAGAAGTAAATGACTTTGGAGAAAATTTCTGGAAATATTGAGAATTTTTTTCGAGCGGAGTAAAAAATTCATGGAGAAATGGAGCCAAGAACGTAGACTCCAGTAATCAAGAAAAAAAGACGGGAGACTATAGGCTTTAATTACTTTTTTTCGTCTTGCCTGGAGAAAAAAAAGTTTTGTGTAAACACAAACACAGGGAGACGTGAGAGAAGGGAAAAAAATCGATACAAAACCCGACTTTTGGTGTCTTCAGGATGTTTCTCCCACAACCTCAACAATGGTTGGCGATTGTCATTGTTTTGTTGGGAGTGTACACAAGTTTCAGTTAGTTCTACGCGGTTTTACATTCATACCATTTAATTTGGATAAAAAGCCGTATTTATTTGTATGAGCGCGCACGACAAATATTTTTAATTAGGGTGCTCGTATTACAGCCTTGGAGGAAGTCAAGTTTGACGAAGGGTTACACAAAATGTCGTGAGTGTCGGCAATGGTGAAAAGTTGTAATCAGAGAAGGAGGAGAGATGTTGTGAAGATCCATGACAGAAAACCGATTACATTTTATTTTTGCATAATAAAGATGATGGTTTGTTGAGGTTGAGTTTTTTTTGGCAATGTGCAAAAATGAGTTGCTCACCTTGTGCGCAGGCAGGAAAGGACAAGGCAAAACGACTTTGAGAGTCTATCGCTCCTTATTTGCAAATTTTGTGAGTCAGGTGGACGCGTTATGCTCACTAACGAAGGAGCAAGAAAAGTGATTAAAACCCTCGTCATAATGGATAATATTCATCTTGAAAAAGACTATGCATAAAAAATTGTAAAGTAGGCATAGGGGTATATAGAAAGAATCTTGATTAGAATGAGTTTACCGAATTGGATGTTTCTTCTTCATTTACATCTTGAAAAAGACTATGCATAAAAAATTGTAAAGTAGGCATAGGGGTATATAGAAAGAATCTTGATTAGAATGAGTTTACCGAATTGGATGTTTCTTCGTTTTTTTGGGGGGTTGTGATGAAGATTTTGTAACGATTAAGCTTGAGACTCGAAAAAACATTTAAAAGGTATAAATATACATCACACGAGGTAGTTTTCGTAGTTTTTCAAAGCATCTTGATTCCTAGCTAGGAACAATAAACTGGTCAGGTTTTTCATGAGGGTTGTCCGCAAAGGGAAACGTAATGATGATTTATTGCTGACAGCGAAATGAGCGGAGAGATGTGGACTTTTTTTGTGCAAATTCGCATTTTCTACCTTAGCCATACAGATGCCTTGAGCTGAAGACAAGCTTCTCAAGCCTTTTTAAGCTGCAGATGATGTAAAAGCTGAAAAATCATGAGTCAGTCCAAAGATGGATTTTTGTTTTGCATGTGAAGCTCTTAAGTTTCGTTCAGATGTCATTGTCAATTTGAGCAAAAATGACGCCCAAAAAACCGGAACTCGTATTAGAGAAATTACGTGTTTGGCAATAAATTTTTGTCACGTTTTTAATTAAATCAAGAAATAATATAGTAGCTTTTACGAACGCGCCAAAACGGCTTAAATTAGATTTTGATGGACATGATAATAATTTAAAGATCGTTTGTAAAGATTTAAACCGTAATAGCGTGACACGAAATGATGAATTGAGCTAAAATTATAATTTTTTCCGTTTTCTTTTTAGGAAACACAGAGACAACATGTGACTTTGACCGTCACTGCCTCCAAATCTACAACACCCTCAAGTCAATCCACGACGAGCAAGACATCAATGACTGGCACACAATATGCGCCTTCCAGCAGGACCTCAAGGACTGCATGAAAAAAACCTCGAAGCGATGTCGGGGCGACTTGTAAGCTGCCACAATTCCTAATTAAAAGTCTGACTCATTATTACAAAAATTACGGTAAATACTTAATACCGTATAATTCTGTATTACAGGAACTACCACTTTTTCGAAAAGTTAGTCAAAGACTTATACGCCAAAATTGGGGTGGGTCGCCACTGTTCCGGAGGGGTGCCCAAAGGCTCTTCCAGCGAGTCTTCTAGTTCATCCCGCTCCCCCACACATCAATGACTGGCACACAATATGCGCCTTCCAGCAGGACCTCAAGGACTGCATGAAAAAGACCTCGAAGCGATGTCGGGGCGACTTGTAAGCTGCCACAATTCCTAATTAAAAGTTTGACTCATTATTACAAAAATTACGATAATTAATTAGTACCGTATAATTTTGTATTACAGGAACTACCACTTTTTCGAAAAGTTAGTCAAAGACTTATACGCCAAAATTGGGGTGGGCCGCCACTGTTCCGGAGGGGTGCCCAAAGGCTCTTCCAGCGAGTCTTCTAGTTCATCCCGCTCCCCCACGATTCGCCACCCCTCGAGTCACCACCCCCAAAGACCAAACTCTCGGAGGGTCCCGCAAAGCGATCGCTGCGCCCCGAAGCTCCCAGCAAACTCGCCGACCGTGGGGTGCGCGCTGTTTGGGTTGACAAATTTGAAGAGCTTCTCCGAAACGCTGAACTTCACCGACATCAACTACTGCTCCCTCGCGGGCGCCTGGAGTCTCGTGGACACGCCAGAGTTCGCAGTACAAATCACGAATAAAGGGGGGCTCTCTCCTTTGCCGAGGGACATCACGGCGACCACTCTGGTAAAAACTGGAATCTTACAAAATGCAAATTATTATTTTTTAACATCTGAATCTTTGACCGACAATATATTTTTTTTCAACAGGTCACAGTCATCATAAAAAATAGTCATTGCTCCGAGCGTAAGACGTACCAGGCGACATTCGACGAGATTCCCGGCATGTTCTCTGACGGCTACAAGAATGCCGGGAGCGTCTACATCGAAACAATAAGGGAGAGTGAACACGTCAAAATCCACCTCCCTTATTTGCTCACCTCCATCGATATAATTAAGGTAACTACTCGCCACATTGTACAAATCTCGAACACCACCTCAGGTGGAAGCTCACGACAGGTGTATACTTATTTTATTTTTGTCTGTAGGTCATCGACAAGCTTCCCATCCCGTCGCTTTCGGTCGCGATCAAAATGCCCCAGTCCACCGTCGAAAATCTGATGTCCGACCCGAAGCGCATTCGCGGCCTCCCCCTCTGCTACTACGGCTGTCCCCGAGCAGCCGCAAACCGCCAAAGATCCGCAGACTCTCCAACGGGAAGCGTCACCGGTCGCAGTCACAATCACGTCCACCACACCTACTACAAAAGCAACTGCCCCGCATTCCCTCCACCTCCGCCGGCACCGCCGACTTCTGAGCCAGAAGAAGACTCTTCCCTTCACCACCTCCCATCCCCTTCTTCCTCCCCGGAGGAACCTCAGTCAGACTCTGTCCAGCCGCAGGACTTCAGCTCGTCCCTCTCCGCCGAATTTTTGGAGGGAGATGAAGACGATGAAGAAGAAGAAGAGTCAGACGAAAGTCCGGAGTCAGCCTCCATCCCTCTCGCGTCCGACGTGATTGCCAACACAAGACGGCGTCACAGGGCGAGTAGTCATGAGGGTGGAGGGAGTACCGGAGGTGGCGCCACCACCGCAGTGATTTGCGCGTCCCTCAACTCCGTCCACCGAGTGCTCGCCGACTCAACGGTGGTGAGTCACAGGCTGCGGCTTCCTGGAGAAGACAACTTTTCTAGCTCACCCTCCAGTTCATCCCCGTCGTCCGGTGGAGACTTTCCTGCGGACTTTGCTCACGTCATGAACTCCGCGCTGACGAGTCAAAGTGCGCCCATTAGCCGCTACCACAGCGCCTTTGTGTATCTTGTCGTTATCCTCATTTTTGTCTGCAGATGATAATCACCCCCAAATTCATCCCCCATCACAAAATAGTCGGTCATTTTGTGTAGAGATTTTATTTTCCATTTTGTTGTGTACATTAACAATTACATACAAAACTTTGTATTATAACTAGTTATTTTTTGCAGAAGTAATGTTGCGAAAACATATAAAATATTTTAGACCTTTGTTTATTATGTGTACAGACATAGATTTAGGGTAGAACAGTCGCATTCTTATTTATACGCAAAGAGCAGCTTATGTGTACAGTAATTACTAACTCACACTCAAGTCATTTTTATAGATAGTCAACGTTGTTAAGATCAAGTTGGAAAAATAGGGAAAAAACAGGGCGAATTGGAAAAGTTTAGTTTAGAAGACTTTCCATGGAGGAAAAATACCACCGAATAACTGAAGAAACTTAAAAAAGGCTTTTATATTTTTTCTTTCTCAATGACCAAGTGCCAATGTTATTTCGTTTCAAGGGATTTTACGAGTTTACATACGATACACAAAGACGAAACAATTGAATAATATATTTTTAGTACGATGAAATGAAAATGATATAGTCAAATGTGTATATCTTCAAAAAAAAATCTTGGAGTAGTTTTTATGATTTGCTTGGCAATTGTGAATTTTTTTGAGTGGTTGATTGGAGAGATGACGAAAAAAGAATAAACAGATAGCACACAGTATTTTGTGTGTTTTGTAACGGTTAAATTGATTTTGTGAATCTCATAACATTATGCATCTTTTTCTTGGTTTAAAATGGTTTGTTAACAATGACTTTTCACGTCATTTTACGCATTCGAAAACCAAAACCTGACGTTCGAACGGTATGCAATATCTTTGTAAGTTTCGCTATCGTTAATTCGCAGTTTTCTAAATGTCATCTAAATGGAATGATGTAGCGGTTAATTTTTTAGCATATTTAGTTAATCAGAGCATTAAGGAATACTCACCAAGACACCTCAAAAATTATTATCTTACATTTTCACTACCTCGAAGAATATAAAGATATTCGTCTCTGTCAAACACGCTGGTTCCCATTTACCTGCAACGTAGGTGGCAATTGAGATATTTCAAAACAAAGCTATAGTTTTTTTTCACAGCAATAATATTGTTTTTCCTAATACTCAACGCGTTTCATACCGTTTTTGGGACATATTCAAGTGTGAATATGGGGCACCCCTAGTCAACTTATCAACGAATACTTTAGCGCAGGTGATGTAGAATTTAATTTGTAAAAGTTGATGTATGAGATGATTGAAGTTGCACTGACCATCAAATCAGGATATAAAATGGAAAGCATGCTACTTCGGTTATTTTTCACTTTCTCAAATGACAGCAACACATAATATAAATACTAACAAAACAATCAAAGCAGAAGATTGTGCAGGCTGTGCCAAGAATGAAAGGGACAGTGGATTTAAGCCACTGGATTTCTTCCATTTCGGCCACCTGAATTGAGCTCTGGAAGTGAAGGAAATGGAAGAAATTGGAGAAAATAAAAAAATGTATTATTTGCTTGTAGATTGCCGCAAAATCTGGATCTTTGCCTATTTCAGGACCATGCCAGTCATTTGTAGGATAATTTACATAGAGTTAATATACTCCTGAAAAAAACTTTAGAGCAAACGCGAAGTCTTTGAAGCGTTGGCTTTATATTCTTTTCAAAACTCCATTTGGTAAAACAATAATCAATCCCAATACGCAAGAGCAGAGAATTACACGGAATCCTCTAAATTTCTTAATTTCAATAGGATTTTTATTAAAATCCATTTTGGCCATTTCGTCCATTTTTTCCACATCCACCAAACTCAGGGTGGCCCTGGAAGTTAGGCACCCTTGACAAAATATAGAGCATTTACTCCTTTCTCTTTCATATAGAAACTCTCGTCAAATGCCGTTGCATGAATGAGTATGTATGAATTACGGGATTATGACCCATATAAATACAATGGACTGCGTCCCTTGGTAAGCTTTCATGATGAAATTGCATTTGTGTCAAGACCTCATGTTAAGTCGGTTCTTCCTTAGAAGCTGACCAGAACACGAGTTGAGCGTTCATTGGAAAATAAAAATTAAACTTCATTTTCCATCAAAGTTTCAAACAATCAAAAGAATGAAGACGTTACTCTGCATCACAACAATACTCGCGACAGCCCTGAGTTTTCCAGCGGAGCCATCATCACTGGAAAATGAAGGAAAGCAACAGCAAACTCACCAAATGGTTCCAGGGATTCAGCAGCACTCAGACCGGACCCAGGCCAACATTAGGTGGTGGCATGAAAGATAAGGTGGAACACTTCGGATTGCCTCATCATCGTCCTTCCGACTCTCCACAGAAGGAAGTGGAATCCGTAGGGCCAACTGTGTTCGGATGGGAGCTCCCTTCCATCCAATGGCCTTTCTTCGACAACCTCCTTCAATTCTTGGGAAGTCGGCATAAGACCGCTTTGGGCAAGTCTGACGAAGAGAGTTAGTGTGGACGACGACGATGCTGGGGATTTACTTCGATCCCCCGCAGGCGCCTTGTGTGGTGCAGCCCAAACGAACTGTTATGAGATTTGCGTTGGCCAAGGTTACTCTGGGGGAAGCTGCCTCGGTCCGCAATCAACGCCAGGGTGTTTGTGCCGATTACCGAATAACAAAGAATACGGTAATATGATTCTCTTTTAAAAATACAAACTATCATAATATATTGTTAATTATCATAATTTGTTCCAGGAATTATGCTCAGCGTGCTGAAAACAAAACCGATTGAAGGTCCACGCGAAAGTGATTTGCAAACTTTGGACAAAGAACCTTGCAAAAAGTGCGCGTGTGCAGAGGCCTGCAAACAAAGTGGCTCTTACGCCGGATTCTGTGCTGATGACTGCATTTGCTCTGTCCCTTGGCAAATCAACTCAAACTAGAACCACTTTTATTTTAAAAATTGTCTATTACTGATTCAGTATTTATTTGTTATCACTTACTAATTTATTAAAAGTGTACGAATAATCTTATACTTCAATTTTAGTCTTAAAAGAACACGTATTTTACAGATTTGAGTTTATTTGTAGCTTTTATTTAAAATCTTTGCGTAATCACAATCATTTTTGATACAAGTCTGGAATCTACACGAGCTTGTATTTTAATAAGTAATCTGAGAGCCTGGCTCAAAACCAATTTCCAAATGAACTCACCCCCAAAAACGCCGACTGACCCAAGCAACCCTATTCCTAGCACTACAAAAATCACCACAATATTTCCACTCATTGTTGGTGTGTCCACAGCCTCTGTGACCTTTCCTTGGTCAAGGGATGGAGTCAAAAGGCCGTTCCAATACTCTAAAATCGCGGCTTGTCGAACCCGTTGCAAATTGTGAAATGCCTCCGTCGTTAAAAACTTATCGAATTTAAAAGTCCAACCATTTTCTAAAGCTGGATCGTACCCCACAAACTTAAGTCCTGAAGCAGACTTCACTCTTCCAGCCGTTCTCCAGCAAGAATACTTGGGTAATATGAAAGCGACTGAGTTGCACTTGGACAATTTATTTTCGACTAATTGGTCTTGGCTATCTATCCATTCCCGAAGCTTCTCTCTGCTCGCATTCTTCAGAACCTGGAAGTCGTCAATGGTCTCCTCAGCAATTCTCGTGATGTTCAAAATTCCAGACATGATAATCGGCGAATTATCAGGTAACGCTTGGAGCTCGGAATGTATTCTAAGAAAGGTTCGTCCATGACGAAGGTTCGTCAACATTTTGTGATTCGTGGTGCCTCCAAACCCGTAATCCGTAGACCTCGCAGATTTGAACCACAACGTCCTCAAATCTTTTGGATAAGGTCGGGTATACAAAGTGAAGTGATCGCGGACCAACTCCTTCACAAGTTTGTAAGGGATAACTCGTCTCGGGGCGATCATCGCGTAAACGTTCTCGTATTTGTAGGCATTGCTCAGCACAAGCCCCACCAAAAGAAGACTCTCCAAAAACCAATTTAGTGGAATTTGAATTTTGTTCTGAGAACTTGAGGACGTTGCCTTGCTCCAAAAGGATTCTCACAGGCTTGAAAAATTCGCCAAAAGAAAATCGTCTAAACCTTGGAGTTCTTTGTGGATTCACCATTTTTATCAAAAGTGTCCCCAGTGGACCTCCAAAGCCAATGACTCCCAAAATCGTCATCCACACTTCGAGCGAAAACACGGTGACCAGCTCCTTGAAGGCTAAATGCGACACTCTCGAACTCCCGCAACTGACGAAGGCAAAGGACGTGTGGACATTTGTAACCGAGACAGAAATGACGTCAGGGACGAATTTGAAGTTCCAAGTGTTGAATTGCAGGAGGGTTGACAAATGGTACTCGTAGCGGTGCCAGTATTTTATCATGTCTCCGTCGTTGGTGCAAAGGACTCCGGCTCGGGTGTCGAAAACGCTGAGGTTTCTTCCGAACAAAGACGTGAGGACTCGGACATACGCAAATGACGCCAGATTGGAGTCCCCCTTTCCGACATCATACCGATGATGTATAGTCTTACAAATGGTATTCCAGTCAGGTCCGCTCTGAGCCAAGTCCACTTGCCTATCTAGGAGAATCCTCTTTGCTGTGAATTTTAATGTTTGGTAGATCAAATCAACAAAATCTGGAAATGAGTTGAGATCCTTTAAATTCAACACTTCGAGACCAACCCCGTCATAGTTTAAGGGGCGCGATATTTCCACCTTGGAAACTTTCCATTTTCCCCATTTGTCCAGTTCGTAGTAAAGTAAAGTAAAGAGCAAGAGATTATAGTGGATTCCGGTGAAACCTGCAGTCGTCATTTCCAACTTTTTTATGACGTCCACCGAACCCTTCTCCAAAATAAGCCCTATCGTCGCAGGATGCCCCGGTGGAAATTTTCTCGGTCCTTCCACTCGTTCCAGGCCGAAATGATTTCCAAATGATGAGAAAATGTAAGACTGTGGCATCACCCAAAAGTGAGCTTCACATCGCCAGGGCCTCGACGACAAGGTGAATGCTTCCAGATTTATTTGGAGACAAACTTTGTACAGCTCTGCGGTCAAAAAACGGGATAACGGGCAATGAAATTTGAAGGTGTCATTTATCCTCGTCAGATTCACAGAAGATGGCAAGCCCTTGGCCGCCCATAAAAGATAAAATCGGGATAATCCAGGGTTCGAAATGAAACGGAAGCCTGGAACAACTTGACGGAAAATTATAGGAAATTCTAGGGGCGGATCTAGGTCAAGTCCGCGCGGATTTGTGAGGTGCACCAAGCAATTCTGGAAGGAGTTGAGGTAACTGCTGAGGTCCAGCGACACCACATTTTCAGTAGAGTCTTCTCTTACGTGTGATGAATACTCTTCAGCGATTCCTTCAAAAAGGTTTTGGTCAATCAGTTGCTTGAAGGTTCCTGTCCAAATATTCCTGATGTCGTAGTACGCGACGGTGCCCACAGATTTCGACAGGATTTGAATAAAAAGTGTCACCTTCAGGGGAGTCATAATTTGAAGAAAATCCATTTCTGTCGACTTTTATGGAATAGCAAAATTCGAGCAGTGGTTTTCTGAATGCCAATTCCGATTCTCGGAGCTCAGGACATACGTGTACCGTATACAACCTTCAAAATCGTGTTCCATTTCCTGTGAAATTTTAGATTCGAAAAGAATCTCATATCAACTATTAAATTACTCGTGGCGTGCCAGCATGTAATGGCTTTGAAAATTGAAGTTGATAACAGCGACAAATAGACTCCTCAATCAATTCCATATTCTGAAATAAGCTATATTAGTTAAATACTTTCATCGCGGATAGAGTTGATAGGTTTTGATCATCAGTTTTTATACTTTATAATCATGAATGACGAATGACAAAAGTATCGATTAGAAGTATGAATAAATCGAATGGGCGATTCTGCTACAAATTCTGTTCTAAGCCCCAAGCTGTGTGGTCGCATTGTTAAGAGTGAAATTAAATGAAATTAAAATCTTGTAGCCTGCATAGTGATAATCAATATTGTAAATGCAAGTATAATACGAAAAATAGTAAAAATGTGGAGAACCTCCACGAAATTTTCCCTCCACTTTCACGAGGTCTGTTTCTGGGCCATGATTCCTCGTTGGAAAGTGGTTGGATCTTTCGGTGTGTGTCGCCGAAGGGAGTTCTCAATTTGCAAACGGGTTCGAGGAGCAGCGCTGATGGAATATTGGGTTAATACCGAGCAGGGCCGGGCGAAGATCACCGCAGTTCTGCAAACTCTAACGATGAGGAAAATTGTGGTGCTTTTCGCAGTGCTCGCGATTGGGCTACTTGGATCCCTTGGGGCATTTGGTTTGAGGGGGCTTGGACAGTGCCTAACCGTGCCACTTAGGCGCCCTGGAGAAGCGCTAAATTGCGCCCCCATTATAATTAAGAAGTAGCATATTACTACATTTTTTAAGTTAATTCTTGGATATGGGAGCTAATTTTAAGGCATTTTGAGTTGATTGATGTGGTTCCGGGTTTATTTTAGGATATTTTTGGTTAATATTTTTAATTTTGGTTTTAAGATATTTTACGTTAGTTTTCAAATATTTTTGGTTAATATTTTGGTTTTAAGATATTTTACGTTAGTTTTTAAATATTTTTATTCAACTTTTACAACTTTTATTTTCAAAAAACTCGGGAAAATACAGACAATTTTTTTTCTTGTACATACACACAAAAATGCAATAAATAGTTACATGCTAACCCAACCAAACCCAACCCAACCAAACCAAACCCAACCAAACTCAACCCAACCCAACCAAACCAAACCCAACCCAACCAAACC
>JAHZMW010000431.1:0-15992 GCA_027743745.1 Alloscopus bannaensis
AATCATTTCCAGCAATTTTGTAACTTTCGATCCACTCTCGGCGCTGACCTCACAAAAGTGGCTGAAGAAAAAACGGCTTCGCAACTGAAAACGGCCGTTACACTCGGGGAAAGTTTCAATTACGCGAAGCCACCTAGTGAGCGTGATTTAACTAGAATTTTAAATTTTAACAGTTTCCGTGATGCAGACATTTACGTAAACAAACTCATCATACGCGGAACACAGACAACAGATGAGACGTAATGTGAAAAAGTGTGAAATGTGAAACACGTGTGTGCATTTTCCTTTGCACATGAAAGTCTACTCATAAAAAACTCACTACATCCATGTATGCACTATCTGTTCCGTTGTCTCAGCTAACCCAGCCTCTGTCTCACCTCACACTGCTGCTGATGTCAAAGCATAGTCAATTTTTTACACATTTTTTTACCAACATCAAACATGGTAAAGAATTGTGAAAAATGTGAAGGATTCCTTCACGTATTCACACATTCTCAAAACATTTACGAGACGAAAAGGGTTGAAGGACCACCAAAGAAATCCACCCTTCTTTCTAATACATCGCGAAAAAGTTGACATTCTCCAGAGAAGCTGTCATCTTCAAATCAACAAGTGTGACCTACTTTGTGCAATCTCACCTCAACCTTTTGGCGACAATAAAGACGTCTTCAAGATGTCATCAAAATTTTGGAGACTATGTGAAAAAAATTAAAACGCGACGTGATGTATGGAATTGAGAGCCGAAAAGTTTTGTGAGTGACAAAGTGCAATAATATTTTGAAGCGTCTTGCTCACTTAAAAGGCCTTAATTGCACAACGATTTGGGAGTTTTGTGGGTGACACATCTTCACTGGATGTACTAATGGTAATTTTAATCCTTTGTCTGATTTTTTTGAGACCACACGCTGTCATAATGGAGTGAAATTGTTTGTAATTGGGCTTGACGTGTGCATGTTATCTGTGCATTTCGCATATAAGCGTTATGCAACCTAATCGTAGGTTAACAGCAATGACCTTCGTCGGAAATGAATCATTTAGTGGCGCAAGTATATACGAAACATGGGACAAGATACTGCGGGAAACAAACAACAATATTTATTACGACTTTTGTGATTATTAGTGATGATTGAGTGAATGAGATGGAAAATGCGATCCATGATCCACGGGTGGTCCAACTCAGTGAAGTCGCCGGTCATTGACGTGAATACGTACCCGAGAGATATATTCAACTCATCTTTTCTCCATTAAACTTGTGGCTGGTTTTAGGTACATTTTTTGGCGATGGAAATTACTCGAGATGTTTTCAGATTATGGTCGAGGTTTATAAGATGTCATTGGTGGTATAATGTAAAATACTCAATTAGCAGAAAAGCGCAACTAGGCCGGTGGTTCATTTAATGTAGTCATTTCTCCAGCATTTTCTTATGTTGGGTAACGCATAATGACGCGTGCATCAGACTCGTGCGAATCTGCTTGTTACGTAAAGTGTTCCAAAGTGATGTCTACCATCGCTATCTACGGATTTCATCCGCTTTCCCTTGTATCAGACGTGTTTACTCAATTAATTAAAATTGTGTTGATTCAAGTAGTTTCTCGAGGACGCAGGTGAACATGAGGACTGGGTTTTTTGTGTCTACATTTCATTATGTCTAGTACATCCTGTAACTATGTTTGTTGGATTCACACTCATTTCGTTTTCGAGTACATTGTCGTGTTCACAGTACAAGTGAAACAAGCTGGATTTTGCCCTCAGTTCTCTTTGTCCTGCTGCACTTCGCGTGAAGCTTCTCAAGTCTCCATTTGCACTTTGGGTGTGGCAGTTGGAGCTCTGGAAGTATGGACTACATTAAGGAAATCAGCAATTAAAAAAGTAGCTCCCAAAATAGTATGTTCTAATGTGAGCTCTGTAGATTTTATAAACTTGTAAATTCCTCATCATCGGAAATTGAATTTGCATGCGACAACATGGGCGTGTCCCGTCAAAACTTTTACGTTTATGACATGTTTCGTATAAAATGTCATGACTAGTTAGTGCAAACTCTTGTAACACGAATTATGATGAAGAAAAAGTCATCTCACCTTCATACCAGTTTTTCTACTCTATTTTTAGAACGATGCTAGACTCTGATATGCATTTTAAACGTTTAGTACTTGCTTTATAAAATGAAATTAAAACGTTTATGTTTCCCTGCTAATTATAGCTTTTTGTAACATTCCACGTTTATTTTTAGCATGCTCTTTCAAACGGAAGTTATATGTTAGGAGCACAAATTTTATACAACATCGTGAAAAGAAAAATTGACCGGTCTTCGTTAGAAGTTGTTACGGAATGGAACGATTGCGATTATAGAAGGTTTAGAACCATAACATATCCACGAAATGAATAAAATAAAAAGCCTAAAAACTCTCGTAATCCGAACAACAGTTTCTCTCATCTGAAACATTAAAAAGCTCAGACTTTTAGCATAAAAGCAGTTGTTGGCACTTCCGCATTTATGTCAAGCTATATAAATAGGTGAACATGTCCTTACGTGACATTATTTTAGTGCTCCCACTCCAAGGATTTTTATCATGAAAATGACGCTGGTAATCAAAAATCGGCAGTAAAAGTGAAACTATAAGAGTTCCTTTTTTTTGTTGGAAGCTTCCACAATATTCTAGACATTTAATATTCTTCAGCTTTCATCAACATGTTTCTCCAAACACGAATATAAAGCGTTTGTTGTGTTTTGTGTAAATCCACGTTGTCAGCTTCTCGAAAGATGTGCTTTTTCATCATCCCAACATTTTTTAAAACGCTTTTCATACTTACCAGGACGATGTACGGAGGACAGAGATCTCAAATTCTGAGAACGCTTAAAAAGGTTGTTGAGTTATAACTTGATTTATCGCACTATTCCTCGGAAAACGCTGATGCATATTTATTGTGAAAAAACATATAATCTCAGTGCACATAGTAAAATCTCTGATTTCGCACAACAGTTCCCATCTCACTCCTCCGCACCATTTTCAATGGAGTCAACAAGAAGCTTCTCTCATTATTACTTCTCAGTACAATTTTTGGCAGAAGTCAACTTGTTTGCTCTCAGTTAAACTCAGATCCTCGAGTGCAAACAGTTGGAGCAATATATGCACCAACATGTTGAAATGATGACGACGCATGAAGATGTAGCTTATACGTTTTCTGCTTCAAATCTATTATCACGGCTTGTCATGATAACTTTTTCTGTATCCCACACACTTCATGGGACATACAATTATTATGAGCACTCCTGTTTACGCATTTTCGCCCATCTCGTTTTTGGTGGTGAAACATTTGTTGGAGAAATTAGAATATTATGTGAATATTGAGAAAAAATACACACTCATAAGACACATTACGTATTACGTGATGATCATCGTGGCTGCGTGTGCTCCATGTGTTTTGCCCACATTTTTATGAGGTTTACATGCACCATGGTATGCTCATGTGATATATGGTTTCGCTCATGTGTTTTCTTGCATGTGTGTCAGCCTGACTGTGGGAAATGAAACTGACAAACCTAAGCTTCGAGTCAGTACACTGGCGGTGGTGGAATGGCTCTGCAGGGTTTTTTTTTCGCTGAGGAAATATTCAACGTGAAAAGTTTCATATTATGTGAGGAAGGGAAAAGGTGAAAAATAAGAGAGTAAGTATGAAATAGGGAAAAGGTTCGGAGTAGAAAAAGTGTGTGAAAAAAAAGTGGCTTGCCCAAAGAGTACAAGAGTTCCATGCGCAAAAATCGATCTTGTTCAGAGGAAATGAGGGAATGGCTGACTTTGGGAGTACACATTGAGCCAGCTTTTGGCGTTTCTGTGTTGTGCGGATTGTCGGATAAAGCACTCCACTATGCTCTCCTTGAGTAGAAAACTCTGCTATAGAATAAGAGTGACGAAGTCGCTTTTGACTTAGTGTTGTTCCTAACCAGGGACAGAAAGTTAGTTCAGAGGAGGAAAAAGTGGGTCCTCTCACTTTTTTCGGAGCTCCCAAATAATTCCCTGTCTTCTGACGGGTAATATTTCATTTCACATATTTTTCAGTTTTATAAAAGTAGTAGCCTATATTATACCATCTAAAATTGTGTAATTTTTAAGCAGTGCGAATATGGATTTCGCGAAGATTCTCCGTCTGCACATGTGTAGTGCAATGTTGTAGGGATATATCCTTCTCGTGCCCTTTCTGTCACGAATGCGATCCCATTCCCCAATTTTATTCTTTTGTAAAAAAAATAGAAAAATGCGAAGCGTGCCTAAAAGCGGTGTTACTCGTAAAGAATTTACAAAGTGCACTAGCAATATATAATGTAACGCTAAAGAAACTGGATTCGAGAGCATAAAACTGTAGTCGAGGTTTGTGCACTCGTTTCGATTTCAACTTGTTATTACAACTCTGTCATTACAAAGTTTCGCCCAATCATGCAGGCATTTCTCCGGAAAGCATTTTGGTTGACGGCTCTCCCTGAAGTTTGGTGCTCGCGTGTGTGAGATTATAAGGATTATTTGGTGACGATCTGGCTAGTCTGAAAGACAAGAGATATATAAGCATTACACATTCTATTCCATTGTACATTTCTGTAATGACTCTTTTGGCATCTCTTCACTGCAGTTGTATTATCATAAAGTGTTTTTGAGCAATAGTTATATATTGTGGTGCAACTCGGAACGGAGATATACAAATAGAAGTGTGTCTGATCTTGTGTGACGTTCTCTGACGCATCTCCGCCAATTAATAGTGCAGGGAAAAATTGAGATATCGCACAACGACAGGGTGAAGCAGGTTTGCACGTAGAAAAGACATTGAATTGCACAAAGTCGTATTCGGTGAGCTCAGTTGTGCACACATGTGTTCCCCAAGTATCCGTTTGGCTGATTGACTGACAGACTGAGAGAGAACTGTGTAACTTGTCAATGTCTCATCCTCCACAGATCCCATTTATTCGAGTTATATAGTGAATTGGATGCTTGTCGCAAATTATTTAGCAGATGTATCGTATATATATTACTCCGTGTATCTCTCAATTGAGTAAAAGAGAGAGAATAGTCTTGTGAAAGGAACAAGGAATATTATGAGATAATCGCGTATAAAGAAAAATTGGGAAGTGAATATTTAACAAGTTATTTGTACAAATCTTGTATTTATATATATATGCTCTTTGTACTTTCGACATAAGTCACGAATTAGGCACGTGTTTGCTTCCTGTGATAGCCGTGGTTTTTGTCCTGAAACCATATCCATTTTTATTTTTTGTGGTCTCTCAAAGTGTTATAATTTTTGTGAAATATCCTTTGTGTTTGATTCGCAGACTGTGAGGAGTCACAAGTCTGCTTTTTATGTTCTGGCCGGAGGCACAATTCAGTTTTCTACTCAAGTTTGTATGCGTAGCTAATTAGTAATTGCAGAGAGATTTGTTGAGATTGGTGTACGCTTCATTAAACACACTTTACGACGGGACTATTTGAATTTTTGTTAAGAGAATTTTGCATGTATACATTTGCATTGCTCTTGGATTCCCAATTTACATTCCTTTTCCGTACAAAAAAATCCCCTTCACAAAGTATTGAGTGGATGCGTAGGAAGGTTACAAGATTTTCCGAGTTTGTAATCGGGATTTGGAGGTCTTCCATCTGCACCACGTACGCCTTGTATTTCATCTTTTCTATTGAAGTCTTTTGTGAACACTCTCAATTGGCAATCGGTGCAGTTTTTTTTTCTATCCCCCAAAAGAAGTCTTTTTATGTGCACCTTTCCTGGGTTTTATGTATGCAGGCACACACACTCAACTTCGAACAGGCGTGCATTTATTAACCTTACAAGAAAGCAGCTCTTAAGATTTGCAAATGAGAGTGCACACGAGGAAAAGGTGAAGTAATACCCAACAATAGACGCGGTTGCTCCTTTCAAAAATTGAGCTATTAAACGTCTTCGATCTTGAAAGAAGCTAGGACAAGATGTTGGTGATTCATTCTCAAAAATTTTGAGATAACTTCGAGCACCCCCTTTTCGGTGTCTTTACTTACCTCACCATATCATTATTATAACACACAAATCATAGAACGCCTTCCGCGAAGTCATATGCATTTATGGCGTATATAGCGTGTTTTTGTCCGCGTATCTGCATGCAAATTGTTCAGAGAATTTCTGACGTTAGTGCAGAGACTGAGAGTTGGTAATAAAATGATTTAAATGCTGGACGCTATACCTTTTTGCATGGCTACACTACGTGAGTTGTTTTGCAAAGAATATATACTTGATATTTTCTCTGATACATTGGACGCAAACGTAATCTTGTTGTTTGCCATCATCATTCATCATAATGTAAAATGATTGAACAAGAGCGTTGATGATTTCGACTGGGGACGTTTTAGCGAATGGCCAATTTAATCACACACGATACACCAGACAAGTTGGCAATTAGGGATTTTTTTTACTTCGTTTTCTATGATTAAATGCGGCACGAAGAAAGCGTAAGGTTGTATCTGAGCCTTTACATTTTGCATTTCGCTGTCGAACAGCTCTGAGCTAAGTACAAAGAGTTTTTTTGAGCTGTCATGTCATCATGATGGTCTGAATGCTGAAACATTTTGAGAGAGACAAAAGCAAAGTAGATTGCGAGTTCATTGGATGTGTGTTCAGATCGTCTCTGTCTATTGAAGACATGTAGCGCGTATAAGATTACGTGAGTAGAAACTAGCGAAATAAATATATGTAGGAAAAAATAGGCAGGAGCACATTAGCATTTTCCTCTTCATTTCAGAGGCTGTTTTTTTTCTGTTTGTTGCTAACAGACTCGATGGCGTCTCCGAGACTGGCTGCCACAATACGAGATTTTTGACTTTGTCAAGACAAGGAATTTTTCGGAGAAACGAGGGAAGCCTTTCACGAATTTCATTATCATACATCAATCCTATACACACGAGTTGGAGGCTTGTCACTCGTCATTTTGGATTTTTTTTATGGTACAAAGTAAATACAAAGAGTTATAAGGTACATGGTGTGAGTTTATAGTTTATTTTGATAAAGGGAGTAGATTTTTATCTCAAACTTTACGAGCCTATTGTCGGCACACTCGAGCGTTTGTCGTTACCATTAAGATGTCTCCACTTTTATTCCGACGAAATAACAGTGAAATTGTGATCATTACCTTTCTCAATTTTGGAAAAGGTTGACAAGTCGGAAAATGTTAATCGAGGATTAAAGCAATGGGTGTAAATATGATTTTTTTATACGTGTACTTTATTGGGACTAATGTGGATTTCCTTGTTTTTTGGGGTTATGTTACAGGACACGTGAATACAAAGTGTTTGGACGATAATACGAGTGTCTCGATCTCATTGTGCTTCTCATAAGAATAATTCATCTGCTCAACATCAAAGTGGCCTGGAGGCGGACTGAAAAATACTTCTCTGAAACTAGTTTCATTTTGTGCCAGGAATACTATGAATGGTGGCTGTAAGATGATTGAACCCTTTTGGTGAAAAAAAAGTTAGCCGTTGTTCACGAAAACGCCTCTCTTCGAAGAACTCGAGACGAGGATCAAGACGTGCAAAAAAAACTGAAATAATTGCCAGTTTCGTCACAAGTCCGGCTGAAAAGTGATGTGGTAGGTATAAAAATCGAATCTCAAGCAATATATATTCAATTTTGATATAAGTGGCAATTTTAATGATGTACTGTTACGTTTTGCAGATTTTAGTCATACCGAAGATCACAGTGAAGGAGCCACGCTTGACTTTTATATGCAAATCAAGTCCCGTCAATTACTGCAATGCAAGCACGATACGTGCAAGTCAACCTGAAGCATTTACAAATATTTTAAAAACTTGTTAGCCAAAGTATTACAAAATAGTTGATATAATAATGTGAACTCGAGTACAGGTTTTACACTTAAAAATCTCAGTTCCCACCTCAAGTGAAACTTACTGTGCCTATAATATAAAGTTCAGAAAGTGTTTGATGATTTACTACATTGTTAATCGGAGTGCGTTCTTTTTTGCAATATCTAAAATATCTTCCGCAAGTTAAGGTGTGAGTGTATTTACAGTGTGTGAAAATTTATGAGATTTTATAAATCGTTATATAATCATACATTACTTTTTCCACATCATTTCTCAAGTCAACGCTGGAATACGAGTGGAAGAGTACAAGAGACTTTTCAAATCAACAAAATCGTAAAAAATGTGTTTTGGAAAGCGTGTTTTCTCGCAATTTACGACGAAAGGAATGCTGAACGCAATATAAAAGGAAATCAGAGAGAAATCAATAAATTTGAGATGTACTGCAAAACACTTTTTGTATAGAGGTAAGCTATAATATAATCAAAGCTGTACAATTTTTCCGAATAATTTAAGAAAAGTGCTTTTGAGTAATAAGTTTTTTTGAATATTCAGGAGTGACTACATAATGTCTGGTGGAGTCGCAGTGAACATGGAAAGACGGCGAACCTCAATCGGCGTTGACGAGCGGGCGTTGACCACCCTCGAGAAATTTGTGGAGTTGTGCGAATCCCTTCCGTCGCGTCCAACTCTGTGGCCAGCGGAAGTGCGGGCGACTCGCTGAGTGTGGACAGTGGTGTGGTCGGAGTGAGAAAGTGTCCGAGCACCGGGGACGCGACGAAGGAGAAGGAGAAAAGTCGGAAGGAGAAGATCTACTCTCGTCTCAACAGTTTGAGTTGGAACTACAGGCCGAAAAAGTCAGAGGCTCACAAAGTGAAACTCAGTGATCTATTTATTGACCCGTCATTAGTCGCCATCAAGACCAAAGCGGAGAACACTTCTAGTCAACAAAATAATGGAACTCAGAGCCCCGGAGGAGCTTCCGGAGGGGCGGAAGGAGCCAAGGGTGGAACAAAAAAATCCGAGGAGATTTGGGTGAAACGGGTTAATGATCCTGGGCGACGATCTTTTAGGATAACGGTGAGTTCAATCATTTTCTCCGTTTCTAATCCAAACCTGAGGCGCATTAACGAGCAAAACTAATCCGTAGATGAAACATTTCCCGTTTTCCACTGGTTTCCCAAAAGTTATTGACCTGTGTCGTAAACATCGTTAATATTTTAGGTATATGCTCACAACCACGCTATAGTAGCTCTCCTTTACGCTTCCATTGTTTATCACATTTCCTCACTTCATTCCTCGCATTGTGTGATACATAGTCGCTGAATTGGGCTTTGAATATTTCATGTCATCATTATATGCTCCTTTTCATGTCACAGCTAAAATTATACCTCAATCAAAACAAACTTTGCGAACTCCGGCTTTCTCTAATAATATGTGGATTAAAAATGCTCTGCTCTGAATTTGTATTTCCACAACGTGTGGTTTGGAAGCGTACATTTACTTCATGGAATGAGAAACACTTGTGGGCTATAATCCTTATCTGTGCGATACCACATTTTCTGAGTAACTATATATACCTACACACATATAGCATACGACACAAAAGATGTTGACTGCAATTTAGTTCAACATGCGAAATGCAGCTTTAATGTGTGTATGCACACGGATGCACAAACTATTTTTAGATTTGAGAATTTTTTTGGGAATGTTATTTCAATTTGTGAACAACATCTTTTTTTCTTGTGGTGTGCACTGCGTTCGAAAAGTAAACCAGTTTTGGGATTTGTTTCCTACATCTTTTGTGGGAGATGCAAATTTTTTCCAGCTCATTTCTGCACAAAGACAGGAATCGATGACAATGGAATTTGTGCATCTTAGTACATTAATTGGACGGATTAAGGGATGCTGCAAAAAAATAGAAACAACGTTTCCTGAGATTGACAACTTCTGATTTTGAGCACATGTTAGAGAAAGTTTAGCCGTTTTGGAGCATGGGAGCCACAAGCCCTGCGTGTGGATGTGAATGCAAAAATGTCACAAACTGCAACATGTGCATATTATGCCATTCAAAATGAAAGCTGGCAACAAGTTACAAGCTCACATTTTACAGAAGCTAAACCTGAGACTATTTGTTCTCTACATTAGGCTCTGAAGTCTCTTTGACAAATGTCACAATCCGTGCAACAGAGTCAGAATTGTGTTGAATACACGTAACATCTGCAATCACAAATTGAAATGATGTTCATAAAAAATTGAATTTCGTAATGAACACTCCGAATGCATACGAGTTGCTGAAAATTGTGTGTTTCGGATTAGCTTCATTCCAAACATTTTCATTCAGATTAGGTGCGCATCTTCAACATCCATGAATACATGATAATTGTGTATTTGTAATGTCACGATGTAATACTACAAAAAATTAATTACGTTCCTCTCTCACTGGCCCCGTTGTGCTTGGAGAACGTAGCCTCTGTATCGTTGTCGATTTACATGAAACTCTCCGGAGAACTTGGCATCTGTCAGTAAAATATATTCTAAACATACACACACTTTATATATACAAACCAAAGGGATCCAGAAAAGCGTACGTGGGGATGTCATGTAATTTACTTTGTGCAATGAATATCTTCATTCTACTTGTTGTTTGGCTTAAGAAAACGGTTTGATGGTGTGCCAACGTATACCGGTTGTGTATCTCACAGTTGTTGCCGAATCTCATTACAGAGATCCCCACAGACGAAAGGATGTAGAGGAATGTGAACATTTGTGTGCCTTATGCACACACATTCGTAAAAATATAATAATACCTCGAGTGTCTCCAGCGTGTTACAGCCTTCCAGAAACGAGATCAATGCATCTGGCTCATTTCGTGAATGTGTAGCATGTTTTCGTAGGTTCTAATGACATCCAAAGGCAAACTACGTATAGAGTATATCTACGAAGGGATTCATTTATATAATTGAATTTCAGAGAAAGACACAGAGTAATCTTATGAATTTATATGGACGCTCCTGGAGTCTGATGTAAATGGATTTTAATTTTTTGAGAGAAATGCGATACTTGTGCTTCTCAAATTTGTGTCTCAAATAACTCGGACATGTGACACATTATTATGAGTGCGCAGACAATCTAAATTTAGTCATTAAAGGGATATGGTGAGGAATATATCAGCCAAATTGGCTGCCTTCAACGATCATAAGCCTTAAGGGTACATACTTACAGGAGAGATTGATGAAATAATATTGAGTACACATGTTCAACATCGATATTGAAGTATACCACCCTGACTGTTGCAGGTCTGTAATCCCTTCCCGCATGACAAGTTGGTGGTATGGTGTCCTTCAGAAAATAAGAAAAACACTCCGACTTATTCTCATCGCAATTGTGGCGAATATCATTTCCAGATTTTTTTATATATACACTCTTCCGCGTCACAATCCATTAGAGATATTGAGCTGGTGCCAGGGCTGGAATGGAAATCTGCGAGCAAAACGTATTAATACTGGTCTCTCTTGATATCCTTCTTGATTTCGTACTCTCTCATTCTTCCAGAAATGTGTTATTTCTCAGTACAGCGTGCATGAGCTCCCTCAATGTCCAGTTACAAGATGGACTCCACAAGTTCACATAAACTCTCAAAATATCTCGCTGTTTGACCTCGATCTCCGAGTTGACAGCGATTAATAATTGGCTCATGCATAACTCAGAAGCGAACACATCGTCTTTACTTTAGGAATGTGCGATTTGTGTGATCAGCCATTTTTTTGAGATCGTCTCACTTTTTTTCAGCACACATATTAAGGCTAATGGATATCAAGTTTTAAACACGTGCTCATCCATCATACTCCCGTCATCCACAAGTTCACATAAACTCTCAAAATATCTCGCTGTTTGACCTCGATCTCCGAGTTGACAGCGATTAATAATTGGCTCATGCATAACTCAGCGAACACATCGTCTTTACTTTAGGAATGTGCGATTTGTGTGATCAGCCATTTTTTAGATCGTCTCACTTTTTTCAGCACACATATTAAGGCTAATGGATATCAAGTTTTAAACACGTGCTCATTCATCATACTCCCGTCGTCTTGAGCCATACAATTTTTGAAGGCGTGCCGAGTGAGAGAATCCAGTCTCCTCCAAATTTCACACACTTCTTATTTCAACTTGAGGAGCAAGTCTCATCTTTTTCGCACACAACACGTCCCCCCATCATCGTCATCCGTTTTGAATGTTCTCACTGTTTCCGAGTTAAAAAAAACTGGATTTCTCATCCAAGATATATAGAGTGAAGTAACCAACCTTCAGCTCATTTCACACACAACTCTCCAACTAATATATTCTTGTGGGTTTTCTTGAGAAAACAGACAATCTCCTTTGTGACATGAAGTACAGACCTTGTTCTTGAACGCTCGAGTAAGACCTACATGAGCAAATTCGGAGATGCTGATTTCTCCGATTTTTTTTTGGCTGACGAGAGCCTGAACTTTGCTCGTTAATTCGTAGCTCGTTGATTTTTTTTCTGGTTTCACTGACGTCAACTTCAGATCGTCACATGTATAGCGTTGTAAAAAAAAGTAGAGCATAAGTATAGGAAAGTTCTTGAGTCGGATTACATATTGTCTCCTCTCTCGGGAGTGTGTTTGGAGTTGGGAGAAAAAAAGTATTGAAACTGATTCCGCTGACTGAACCAAATTACTTGACACTAAGCAGAGCATCGAAAAGCCAAGAGGACGACGTATGTGTGGCGATTTCACGAAGGAATTTTGTTGTGGTTCTAAAAAAAAATTGNGAAACTGATTCCGCTGACTGAACCAAATTACTTGACACTAAGCAGAGCATCGAAAAGCCAAGAGGACGACGTATGTGTGGCGATTTCACGAAGGAATTTTGTTGTGGTTCTAAAAAAAAATTGCGAATTTTTGGCTATAGGGCTTACTCAATCCACTTGTTTTTCTCTTTGAACCGAAAAGGTCGGAGAGTTGTGGAAAAGATGTTGAGACAGACGGAGCGAAATTAGCGGTGTCACCAAAAATAGGTCCAGATTGTCTGCAAAAAAGTGAAGGAAATTTATAACTGTTCAAGTTTCATGTGAATGTGACTTTCCATTTTGGTGACGCAGCTTTTTGAGGTTTTGGTAATTCCGGAAAGTTTGGAAGTGTTACATCTCTGACATAATTACGTAATCTTCTAAGCTGTCACTGGAAGTGCATCGTGTGACGACGGAAGGATTCTTTGCGGAAAGGAACACACTGGAAACTTGGGTTCTATGAATGTTGTCTGGGTAGATGCCTCACGAACCAAATTTAATAATATATTCCGCGAACAATGTTGACTCAGTTGGGTCTTTGCCCGCTATATTAAATTAAGGAAAAGTTTTCCTTGTTGCAAAGTTTGGAAACATTGTTTTTGCTGACAGGAAATAATTGAGGAGAAGTTGTAAAATTAAATGTGACATTGTAAAGTATCATTTTAGTTTCAATTTTGAGGTACCCTTTTAAGCTCAGTTTTAAGCAAAAGACTTTGTTGCACCAGCTTGGGAAAAGGGTTGTGCTTTCACTGAAGTGCTCGTGAGAGAAAGCAAGAATGACGCACTACTTGCGAAGGAGGGCGTTCTCGATTGATCACGAGTACTTTCCAATACGCGTATGGGAACAGGCTGGATTTATGCATTTTAAACATATTTCCAAAGCGTGTGGAGTAGTTGTTCACAAAAAATTAGTTGCATCCAGAGAAATTAACGGTAGAAGTAGAACAACAGATCCAGTACTAAAAGGATGTCTTTAGTCAATTAGCGAACGAGTGTTTCGCATTCATATAACAGATGTGATGTGTAGAGACCACCCACGTAGACTCCTGAAATTTATATGAGTAATGTAACGTGGAACAGTTTGCATTGCCATATGTTTGCAAGTTGCGATTAACATTTAATATTATTACCGATTTTTAATGTTTTGATTTTTTAATCCAAAATCTCGACGAAAAACAAAAATAACTTGAGCTCACATTGATGTTTTATATTGGCAGAATTTGCGTGGCCAAGAGCTGCCCTCAATCCTCACCGAAGATGTGGACGAGGAGTCCGGGGACGTGGGGAGCTACCCCACGCACTACCACACGGTCACCGGGGCCACTCCAGGAATCCAGCAAATGCTCAAGCCGATCCTCCTCTCGAAGGAGGAGCGCGAACGCCACCGGAGACGTGGGGAGCTACCCCACGCACTACCACACGGTCACCGGGGCCACTCCAGGAATCCAGCAAATGCTCAAGCCGATCCTCCTCTCGAAGGAGGAGCGCGAACGTCACCGGTCCGGGGATGACATTAATCTCGCAGGAAAGAAGAAGTCTAGCCTTATGGACGTGTTTCGACCGAGATCAAAGTCGGACGCGTCCAGACTGAAAAAACCTAACTTCATGTCGAAGATGTCGAACGCGATGCAGGTAACTTGTTCCAACTTCCAATGTAAATGTTAAATTGTGTCTCTGAAACACTGTAGCGTTCTCAGTTTGTGAAGAAGCTGGTGAAAGAAATGCTAATTGCCACACATCTCGTTTATTATCCATTTGGGGATTTTCATCCTGTTTTCATACGAGAACGTCTTGAGACACAGACTCATTTCAGAAGCAGATCGCGCCAGTTTGCCGAGGAATTAGTGTCGCTCTCCTTTCAGTAATAATAGAGCTAATTAAAGGATACGACTGCTTGTTATGGTCCGAAAGTGGAGCAGAAGCTATTACTTTTTTGTAACGCCATACAACGTTGGAGTCCCATTTGTGGTCCATATTCTCTCCACTTGATTGGCTCAAACATTTTATTGTGATGAGGAAAAATTGAAGACATGCAAATCTCTGGCGAACTTCGTCTTTCAAAAGAGATACATAATTGTTCTTACTTTACGTACGACTTGACGGGCCACTCCAGAAAACAGTCTGGTTTGGGTGGGAGAGTCGTATTGAAGTTGAAAATGCGACATGTACGGGAGAGCGAGGTCTAAGACGTTTGACTACTTCGCGTTATTGCAGAGTTTGGGAGGCTCCGGAGAATCTCAGCAGAATGCCTCGAGTGCGTCAGGACATCGTCCACGGTCTGGGAGCGAGAGCACGAAAAGCCCTGTGTCGAAAGTGATGGACATTTTCCGCACTCGATCTCATTCCGTTACGACGTCTGAATGATAAGCGCAAGGTGAGACGAATTATACATATAACATATAAATTCGCTAATTGTCAAGTATTTTTGGTTGGGTGCATGCAAATCACAAACCACGAATTAAATTTCCTGGAGAATTCTTAAAGGTTTTATTAGATGAAGACGAGTACCTCAACAATTGTGCGAGTGTCTGATACCTTTTTTATGCGCACTCTCAACATTTTCCCAAGCACATCATTCATAATATATTTTTTAAAGTTTTCACATCAAACGTGACCTCAGAGCGGCTCTGAAAAACTCTGTGATCCACAAGGTTGTAATAGTATCTCTTTTGATCTCACGAGATGATAATGAGCAAGTTCCAGTTTCTTGTATATATTACTCTTGTATATTGTGAACGGTTGTTGTTTGCGTTCAGGTCGGCTGTCTTATGTAATGAGTTGGTAGGGTTGGTAGGGTTGGTTTTTAATTCGCGGAGGATCTCTTTTTTTGTGCAAAAAAATTAAGACGGATGTTTCCTCACTTTTTTAAGGAATAATGATAACAACGTATGCCGACACACGTGTAATGTATGTTGGTATATGTATGTATGTACTTTTATTGTGATGGACAATTATAATGACTAAACAGGCGCAAATTTGGGGTATACGTGTGTTTCTCTTGATTCGGTGCTTATGTCCGTGTGGATAAGTGTGAAGGATAAGGATAATGTTATTTAGCAATTTTGGGACTGGAGATAGTTAACAAATTTTTATATACAACCTTTTTCAGGATTAGATAATTCTATCTGTTTCTCCACTTTTGAGGTGGCACACTAAATAATTTTTTTAAAACGGAAGACATGCTACTCGAAACAGGGGTAGATGGATATACAAATATTGATCTGAGTGCACTCAATCTTTTTATCGTGGTAACCTCGGATGACGATAGTCTCGATGTAAAGTGTTACTCTTTGTGTAGTTCAGTGTCCAGAAAAATAAAACAGATTTA
>JAHZMW010000432.1:0-16663 GCA_027743745.1 Alloscopus bannaensis
GATCTGTAAGAAACACTAGCTTACCCTTTTGTATCAATACACCTACAGACTATACAATCTTATTTTTAAAATTTCTGATAGATTAAGTCGATTACTTAAATGCACGGGCTGATAGCTGTCCGCCTTTCACCGGAAGAAGATAACTTTCACAACAAAAACGTTGACCAACTCTATTTTTTCTGCTGACTGCAAAAACGTAAATACCACGTCTCGCCTGTCCAGCTTTCACCAGAGCTGACATTAATCTAAGGCATATGTAGGCTATCCGAGCGAATATATCTCTTTAAACGCGTACACATAAAATATATTAAACACTTTCGATCTGTCTAGAGCACTAGGTAAGGCGAACAGTATGCAATTAATTATTTCGGTGTGGTGGTATCCATTGCGTCCGCATCAAACAACGGCTTCATCTGACTAAAGTTATGTGGAAGCTGAGGCGAGTTGAAAGTGGGGCGAAAAATGTTTCCAGAAAATTTTCGGGGTGACCGTGGACGAACCACGTGTGGCAAAAAACTTCCTTGAAGAACTGAGGGATTTACGTAGCTAAACCCCTAAGGGATGTATGGATTCAAATTATTAGTCGCATCTACAAATTCAACTGTGCAAGAGGAACAGGACTTACTTGGAACAGTAGATTTGCACTCTCGCTGAGTTTTGTATCGTCTGGCGAATCCACAGGTGGCTGTTTAGTAAACCGTGAATCAAACAGTGAAACATCATCATCGCTTTTCTGAAATTCAAGATAAAAATTACATACAAAACTATGCATGATAAAGGTTATCTACGTGTCGACATTTTAGTAACTTACCAATGACGGTTTGAATGGAGGTTCTAAGCGTCTGGCAGAAACATCATCCCAATTAACCCCTTTAAAGAATGGATGTAGCTTAATAGCGACAGAGTCTTGAGTCCCATAGCCAAGTCGTTGATTTGCCTGACGCTGTAATATATAAAGTTGCAAGTGTCAGTGAACAGAGTCTGTTGTTTTAATTGAGGACATAAGAGGACATTTAAAAAAAGATTTACCCTTAACAATTTCCTCACTAAATCCATTGCATCAGTGGTCAGATAAGGAGGTAAATTAAGCTTCCCTTTAAGGATCTTCTGAATAGTCTTTTCCCTATTGTTTGCTGTAAACGGTGGCTAGAGAAGAGAGGGATACTACCAAATTAATACAAAAAACACAAATAAATTTGCATTTTTAAAAACAAACTTACAGCTCCGACTAGCATATCATGCATAAGAGCACCCAGTGACCTGAACCAACATACAAACAATATCTCGTTAGCATGAACACCAAAATATGGCATCGCTTTATGCACCACTTTCAATTACAATAAGGTACACAATAAAAATACTCATCTTACCACCAGTCAACAGCTTTGCCGTGACCACACCGCAACAAAATTTCTGGCGCCATGTACTCGATGGTTCCTAAATTGAAAAGTAATGATATTTAATACCTTATCAATTAGTAAATAAATTAGCAATTCTAATCTTCTTACCGCAGAAGGTGTGGGTAACCCCTTCTTCAGCAACTTCTTCCTTACACAGGCCAAAATCAATTTAATACCTTATCAATTAGTAAATAAATTAGCAATTCTAATCTTCTTACCGCAGAAGGTGTGGGTAACCCCTTCTTCAGCAACTTCTTCCTTACACAGACCAAAATCAGTCAACTTGACGTGGCCTTGTCCATCAAGTAGGATATTTTCGGGCTTTAAATCCCTAAAAATTTATTCAAATTATGTTAACTTCTGATTTATTCAACATGAACATTTGTAAAATATATCTGGTTACGAAAACAGTTGAGTGCACACCTGTAAATTATTCCTTGCTTATGCAAGTGCTCCAGTGCTAGTGTAATTTCCGACAAATAGAAACTAAAATAAAAAAACGTACAGTCATTGTTAAAAATACATACATTTGTACATTATAGTAAATCAAATTTAACTCACCTAGCGGTATCTTCCAGGAATACTCCCTCTCTTTCCAAATGCATGAAAAGTTCACCCCCACTCAAGTACTCCATAATCAAATAGAGTTTACCACCCGTTTGGAAAGCATACTTTAAATCGACAATGAAAGGATGCTAAAAGTTGCAAAATACATCATCAAAAAAAATATTTCTTTAGTTTTCAACTAAAAGCCAAAAAGCCAACCATTACTATACTGTACATTACTAAAGGCACCTTCACAGCTTCCAGTATGTTTCTCTCAGCCTTGGTGTGAGCAGTGTCCTTCTGATTACGCACAATTTTCGCCTTCTTCAGCACTTTCATAGCGAACACCTTGCCAGTGTCCTTGCCTCCACATTTTCGAACCTGGAAAACAGTTCCATAGCCTCCCTTCCCCAAAACCTTGAGCAACTGAAAGTCTTGAGGTCCAGCCTTCTGATGCTGCCCAATTGAATGCTCTGAAATTTGATACTCCTCCGTCGACTCCGCACTGAATTAGCCATCATTTAAATCTCATTAATTCATTCATTCCTAAATTTTATCCTCTAATTTATTTAATTCATCTGGAAACTTTACTTCATCAATTCCTGCGTATCTCGCCCATCGCACACATTCGTAACCTGTTGAATACAGAGAATTGACAACAATTATTATTTACCCTTGATAACCATTTCTCATTCCTAAAGTACATCACACCCACATCAAATTTGACCTTGCATTCCAGTATTCCATGATGAGATAACCACAACTCATACATACGGTCAGCTTCCGGATCTGGTGACTGAAAGTTACGAAGAGGGGAGTCTTCGGTTCCGGTCACCATTAGAGGAACCCGACTACTGATTAGTTCGGTTACCCTAATGGTGACCAAAAAGCAATAATACAGAGAATTGACAACAATTATTATTTACCCTTGATAACCATTTCTCATTCCTAAAGTACATCACACCCACATCAAATTTGACCTTGCATTCCAGTATTCCATGATGGATGAGATAACCACAACTCACACATAAATACTCCCACAGATGATTAAGACCACACACGAAGATCACAGAAAAAAGTACAGTGTGAGACACAACTCACCTATTAAATTATTTATGCATGCCTGCACATATTAGGAAGGACAATATAATTTCTTACCTCATCCAATTCCAGGGAATCATCATCCGATTCTAAATCCGCTGCTCTAGCAGGCTCGATGTCCTGGAGTTCAAAGTCGAATACACCTCCAGCAGCACTATTATTCATGGTGCTTGGCCGTTGAAACGCATTTAAAAATGTGGAAATGATAAAAATCCGTTACAAACACTACGCAATAAAAACAAGAGCAGAGGAATAAACAATACACGTGCGTATGGATTGTGAAGGTAAGTTATACTTTGCACTTTGAGGCGAAATTACGTGCAAATTAGCGGACTCTGTGCTTTGACTGGATTTTAGCATGGGGTAACTTGCTACAAACACCCATAGGTAGTAAGCACCACCCAATCTCCTCGTTCTCTCACTCGACTCGGTGAACAAAGAAACTGCAAAAACTCTTTGTTGCTTCGGTGTTGTGCATCAAAAAATCGCTGGTTGATGTGCGGCTAATTTTTGTTTGATCAATTTTTATTAATATTTTATTGAAGTTAATTTAGGTAATAATTGATAAAGTATGGATTACATCATGCTAACAACATCGTAAAGAAGTTTTTATCACCAAAAAGCACCAAGCATTGCTCGTCGAGGCATCCAGTTTGTCAGTCAGTGTTCGGGACATAAATTTGGAGGTCGAAAATTGTGTCCCGAACACTAAAAAAACGGTTTCGTGTTATTTCAAATGTAGCGCAAATCCAAGCTGAATCTTTGTTTAAAAGCTTGTTTTAGGAATTAAAATTATGTCAACTATTATTTGATAATTTCAGATACTGTTCTGAGTTTGGGTGTTGGACTACTGGAGTTAAATATTTTTTAATCGGGCCTTCAGATTTTCAGGTTTTAGATGTCGTCTTCCGGTCTATCCCAAGCGACAATCTTACTCATGTTTTCCACGTCCTTGTTGTTCCACCGGTCCAATGCAGTCAACGGCCTCGTTCGTGTTGGGGAACTGGAGCTGCCACCGTCTTCTTCCTCGTACGTTCTTGCCCTTTTTGGCTTTGCCTTTCTTGGACTTGCTACTTTCTCCTTTGCTTCGTGGCTCCACTTTGTTGTGTCCATTTTTCGCAGATTTCGATCTTCCACTGCGGGACGACGCCTTATCGGTTCCGGGTGGCTTTTTGTTTTCAAACGCAGAGCCTTGGGGGCCCTCCTTCTCGGCTTCTGCTTCCTCGTCTGCCTGCTCCGGAATGGAGTCATTTGCGGCTACTTTCACCCGTTTCGGAGAAGAAGGGGCTTTCCCTGGAGGATCCGATCCTTTGCCTTTGGCAGACTTTGGTTTCGCTGATTTAGGACGAGATTTTGATTTCTCGGATGGTTCATCGTCTGTTTGAGAACCGCTTTTTGACGATGACTCTTTCTGCGCGGGTTTCGCCTTGGGCGTAACTTCAGACTCCTTTCCTCCAACTTCTACAACGGCGCCTCCACTCGCTTGACTTTCCATTTGCTCTGCTTCCGCTTTCTCCACAGCTGCAAACTCCTCTGGATCAAAGGCGTAGTTAATTGCGCAACTGTCAATGTCAGGAATGTCGTCGTATCCTATAAGAATCAGATTATCCTTGGATCCAGACCGTTGATCCTTGGAACCCTTGCCCGCCGCATCGTCTGCCAGACTTTCAATGGAGGATGATAATGCAAGAGATTCCCCGCCGATGGATCGGCGTCTTGCTGATTTCAAACCGTGGTACGATAATGACGGCTTTTTGAAGTTTAAGTTGTAACTCTCGTTGTCACTCTCATCGTCCGTGTCTAGACTGACACGTATGCGGTCCTTCTTGTCGGAGAAAATTATAATGCGTGGCCGCATTCCCAGTTTGATATTTCGCCGTTTTACTTTCAACTCTGCACACGGACCTGTGGCCTCCACTGGAAACACAGGACCCGGAACCGGAAGTCCAGCTCGTTCCACAATTGAATTGTAATCTGGAGGTGGATCATGCTGTGGTTGTGGCGGCTTGGGAGACTTTGGTAACGATGATAGCGCCGGCTTAATAGGAGCAGCAGGTACTGCTCCTGTAGGACTTAAATGTTGCTTGCCAGGTGCGACTGCTGTTCCTGAACTTCCAACCGCTGCGACTGTGGTGACACCGGTAACCGCAATATTATTTCCGGGATCGGGAGGAGCAGACGGTATTCCACCCGCTGGATTTGCGCCACCAGCGAGGTTCAAATCGGCAGCATAGGTCAACGTATCCAATGCCCCATCCAGTCCCATGCCGCCACCAGAAGTTCCTGTGGTCGTGACTGCCAAGGACCTTGTTCGGGGTCTTTTTTTAAATAAAAAAATTACACAGTTATGCAACGCAAACAAATAATACATAGTGGTAATATGCCATTTAAATACTTAAATATTTTTCACACACGTTTGTCGTGGTGTTGCGACTGAGCTACGGTGACCCCACATTACCTGCCGCATCTCTTCCCCGGTCATCTTCCTTCTCTTTAAAGCTTGCACCGTTACTTTCATTACACGCTTGACATAACGACAATTTTTTCAGGTTATATTTTTATATAAAAAATAAGATGAAAAGTTAGAAACGTAGAGAAGTGTACCTTCCAGTTTATCACTGCACCCTTTCTCTGCTTAGCTTTTGTCTTACTCTTGATTTTGATAACCATCACACCACGAATTTCGTTTGATGGATCAGTTCCAGCAAGTTTGATAGAGTATTCATTAATGTACTTCTTAGCATCTTCTTGACTCACTGCTCGTTCCAGTGTGACAACAATTTTTGCCCACTTTGTAAAGAATTCATGGTCTTGTATAACTTGAACATTAGATACCTTCATCTTGGTCTTATCAAATCCTGCCATTTCTCCGAGAGGTTTTAACATGATTTTTATTACCTGCTTCACCCATTCCTTTTCACTACGTTCGATGACTTGCGAGTACGTATTGCCCATCATAGCGATTAACATGTTTAACAGTAAAATCGGCACCATAATCATGAACAGAATGAAAACTGCTTTCGCCGCATTTGGGTATGCCAATTGACTCAAATCGTTGTACTATACAATTAAAACGTGACCATTCTCATTAACTATTATCGACTTTAGTTGAAGTAATTTTGAATAGTAGCTTTTAGTACACTATAAGATCCCAAAGTCATTTGATACATAGCCATCCACGTGATGTCATACTCGTAGAGCAGGGTGTCATTTCTACTCTGGTGACTCTTGTACAGATAGAAAAATGCCTGTGAGAACCCAAGGAGAAATATTGCATAAATTATCCCAAAGGTAAGCATGTCTCCTGTGATCATGCTGTAAATCATTGTGACGAAAGGACCAGTCAACTGAATAGCACTGAGAAAATAAAATAACGGTAATTTTAGTGTCAAATGGAGCAATTTCCAAAATCATCACAAAAGAGTACATTTTTACCCAGCAAAAAACATCATGAAGAACCAACTAAAGACCACGGCAAACGCTAGTAAGGATTCTTCCAACCACACATCATTTCTCATCCGACAGGGAATGCAGGCCAGTATTAAAAAGTTTGCCACAAGAAACAAAACTTTCGGAGGAGCATTGGGCTAAAAACAATGAATTTCGGAAATGAGAATATCAATTTTGTTTCAATCAAAATGGACAACCCTTAATAAATACCTAATTACCAATTGCCTCAAGTATGTCCAAAAGCCCTGATTTTTTATTTCTCCACCCTGCTGGACAAAAACAAACAGGAGACATCCAATAACGGTGAAAAGTTCGAAAACTAGTCGAACCCAGTCTGCAACTTCCCTCATGTCTAGAAGGGACCGCGTTCTGTCCGTTGGACGAAGGTAAATTGCAACACTCATTACAAGCAGTTGCAAAAACGCAATGGTCATTCGTTTTAAAAACTGGAGCTGCGCAAATGTTTTCCACTTTTCCTCCAAAAGACGCTGGATTATCCCTCCATCGAGCATGTTCAAATGCTCTTCTTTCCCTCCAGCAAGAATCATGAAAAGGGCCGAATTGAAGTCTGAATTAAACAAAAGTAAATTACCTTACAAAATAGGTACTATATTTTACTCAAACAGATTTTGTAAAGTCATCCCTGTGCAACACATTAATTTATAACCTGGGGGCGCAGTCTTTCTTCGTAATCCAACAACAAAATGCAAATAAATCGCAGGAATTGAAAAATAGTACCAATTGATCGTGAATCACCACCATGTGGAGTATCATGTTTCCAAACGTATCTTGCAGGTCAGGATCAGCCCCGCTGTCAATTAACAAGTTGTAGGCCCCTTCGGCATTTACGCATGCTGCCCAAGCGAGTGGATACTCGCCGAGATAAGCTAGTCCTTCGTAATCTGTTGAACTTGCGGGTTGTGTTTTCTGCTGGTCCCGGGGGAGGAAGAAGCTACCTTTATTGTTGGAGGGTAATATGGAGAAAAATATATCTTTTGAGCAGCTTTCTAAGAAAAAAAAGCCTTTCTTTTTAAGATTAGCAAGCTCGGCATAAAGAAATATGAACCTGTTGCTCTTTGATTAATCTTTGCTCCACATTTCACCAGAAGATGAACCAAAAGCTGAGTTTGCGTACGCAATTGCCAAGTGCAAGGCGGAAGCACCTAGACATCGAAAATGAAATTTTATAACTTTTCCACAGGAAAACTTTAAAACAGATATGTGCCACTCTGGACTGACAATGGTTTACCCAAGTATTCTTCCCCTTCAACACAGTCGATGCACAATCTCGGATAACATTTCAGCAAAATCTTTGCTAGCCTCGTGTGAATTTTGGTGTCGCAAATTATGAGAAGATGAAGAAGCGTCTCTCCCAAAGAGCCTCGGTACTGCATTTGCCAGCAAGCTTCATGATCTTCCCATTTCCCTAAAGGATCCGTTGGCCCGGATGCCAAAACCGGAATAACAACCTATTGAGAAGTATTTACACGGTGGCATCAGGAGGACAACTCCAGGGATACTCATAATCTCTACTACAGGTATCATCTTCCCAACATTTTTAGAAAGTGCATATAAAATTACGTACATGCTTCGTGTTCCGAAATTTCCACCTGAGGTACTCCGTTCGACTGACTACTTGTCCCTTGCCGTCTTTATACATCAGGATGCCAAACTGCTCCCTGATAAGTCGCTCGACTTCCAGTCCCCCACCAATGTTGTAAGCTTCAATGAGCTCACCCCCTTTCTTGTAGTTGGCCAATTTATATAGAAGACAGTCGTCATCATTATTCGCCTGAAAATTATTTTTCAAATTGCATATAAAATGCTGTAACACTCGAAGGACTAGAATATTGCTAACTGTATGCAGTAAATGGGTTTGTCCAGTTACCTGCGAAATCACGCGGTCCAAAACCTGACCAGGGTTTATCGTTTCATTTCTCTTCAAACAATTTCCCATTTTGTATTTGTTTTTAAACGCAGTGTGTAAAGTCACGTATTAAAATTACAATTCCAGCACGCAGTATTTTCACCTTGACTTTGTATTACTAAAACACGTCTTTGTTTGTAAGACTTTCTCCAAGAAGACTAAAATGTGACTATGCTGGGTGCAATAAAATTTGGAGAAAGTCTAGAGTTTGTGAAAGGGAGGAGATATTGATAAAACAATTGTGGCTATGCTTTGTCTTTCATCATCGTTCTTACAATGTCGTATTCTCCAGTACCCTGCTTTTGTAAGAAAGTCGATTTATTGATGTAGCATCAGAAAAAATAAACTCCATTCCAGAGACTATGGATTTAGCTCTAAAGGCATCATGCATGGTTATTGTGAGGACGTCCCTGCTGTGCTGCACCATTTTTGCTAGTCAATTTTCCTTTTCAATTATCGTTTAACAAATCAGCAGTGGGCACGGCACCACCTGGAGGCAGTACTAGTTGATTGTCCTGCTCACAATCACTTTGAATGCTTTCTCCAAAGATGAAAGTAAGATACAATCAGTATAATAATACAAAGAAATCGTGGGTGTTGAATGTTATAACTTGATTTATTACATGAAACACTACGTGTCTGCGTAGAAATGCAGAAATTAGTCTGACAACTCATATCATAACCAAGATCCGAGCTTGTCATTAGAGCTTTTCTACAAATTATTGGCCAACTCAAAGGGAAAGTGCCTTTCTAAAGGTATTGCTTTTATCACATTACGTATTCACTGATTTATCTACGGAAAGAGTCTGTGTATTATTTTGTATATATTGTCTTTGTAATGTTTAATTTATGCTTAATTGTGCAGGCAAACGTCATGGTGGTTGATAATCAGCACTACAATCAATAGTAAAAATTACACAATATTCTCAATTAAATGCATCACAGAGAAGCGCATCGAATCAAAATACAATAATCCACATTGTATTAATTCTCCTGTTGACTTATTCAGCGCATCCTGTCATGCTTCTTCTAAATGCAGAATCAGTCTTATATGGTGTTCATAAAAATTGTGTAGATTAAGTTATAAATAGGTAGTTGGGTTAGGTTATTTAGTTACGTTATTATATCTGCATTTTTCACATGACCGGGTTATCTTCTACTCAATCGTTCCGCTTATAATTAACTACAATTATACAGTCTGGTAATAAATTTAAGGCACAATTGCACATCGTTGTTCATGTTATTTTGAAGGTACTGTTTAAATCTACGCATAATCTAACAGATTTTGAGTAAATATATTCAAGTATGGCAGCTGGTGCTAGCAGAATATTGTAACACATTCACTTTCCCGATTCCGTGGTGTCATTTCTAAAACTGGATTAGGTCTTCGTCCGGCCCAGTATTTTGCTCAATACGTGTCGGAGTTATATTTCGACGTGGTCTAGGTGGAACGGGTGGAGCAGGTAGATGATTGGAACTTGCTGGTGGTGGTGTCGGATGAAGGGCGTCCCCTCCTCTGAGGAAGTTGAGGGGAGGATGAAAACGGATTTGGACGTGGCGTCAGCCACCTCTCATGAAACAAAAATGGTGATCGCCTCTGTAAAAATCGGAAGAGCAACAGTTATTACTCGTTGTAATTTATAAAGATTAAAAAAACGATATGCAATCGCTTACTGCTTCACGTAGCGCGTCCAGGTTCGTTTGCATAGAGGCTAATTTCTCTCTCCAGTGTTGGTAACTAAAATTGCAAAGCAATATGAAAAGCAGTTTCACGACTCTGCTTTCACTTACGTAAGTAATTTTTTAGTTATAGTCTTATTTATAACTTTTACCACCTTGCTTTCTGCAATGCGTTGACCCACTTTTGGACGTCTACATCAGTTCTTGCACAAAACACGTGCTTCTTCTCCGGCTCATCCAGGAACAAAACGGAAAATGAAAATGACACGTCGCTTTCTTCGCATTCTGGCTGCACTGAATAATTTTCCAGCACAATGACTCCAGCAGGCTGCAAAATAATATATATTTTTTACTTAATTTTGTGGATGAATATTGAAATACTGAATGAATTCTTATTTTTTAATCTCTCATCAATAGTAACGACAGTTCCGCAGATATACAATAGCCGGTAGTTTTGTACCTCTTTGGTATCAACAGCGCCCATCTCAGTAAATCGGAAGTAGAACAGGAGGTTTCCGATTAGTTTAAAAAATCTCTCCCGATAACCTGCAAATTGTAAACCGTGTCCATTGCAGTGCGCCATTTTTTCATAGAAAGTATGAAGATTGAAGACGTGTCCTGAAATTTCTCTGACCTGAGTCGCGGAAGGAAGGAGGTGCCCTGTGCTCCAAGCGACCCTCATATTGGGGACACCCTTTCGCCACAAAGACCAAATCCTTTTCGTTGAACTTCATAATGCACTCATATTAACATATCTCGTCGTAAGTGAATCAGTCAAATTACGTATGTGACTCATTCAAACTAGCCGGATATGGCGTGTTCTGAGTTACAATTTAATTTATTAAATCTCGTTGAGTGAATGTCAAATGGTGTTTCCTCCAAATCCTTTTGTCTTAATTTAGCTCGTCAGACTTTTCATTCGGTTTGTACATCCAAAACAAGTTCATCATATACGCGCTTCAATAGGTGAAGTCTGTAGGGAAATGTAGTACTAAAACTCGTCATGCACACAAGCACACAATGAGAGTTCCAGAGTGAGATCAAAAGAATTCGATGAATCGGAGTTGCTCGCATCATTTTATTATGCCTCTGAATCAGTCTTGCGTAAGCATTACGTTTATATAAATGAGATGAATGATTGTATATGAAATTTGCAGCGAATCATTTGACTAAATATACATTAGTTAGACCGCAGATAATTATTTAGGATAAGTTATATTGTTATGAGCAGAAACATCAACCCCAAATGCAACTCGTCAACTTGGATCTGCTGTGCATTTAAACTTTGTCTTCCTTTGGCAGATTCCGGGTAGGCTTTTAAACTAAACTCCAGCGATTCACAAGCCTAGAGATTTTGAACTATGTAATTATAAGAGAGTTAATCAAATCTGCTGTGCATTTAAACTTTGTCTTCCTTTGGCAGATTCCGGGTAGGCTTTTAAACTAAACTCCAGCGATTCACAAGCCTAGAGATTTTGAACTATGTAATTATAAGAGATTTAATCATTGGCGGGTGTATCGTTCTGAGAATTTATTGCAGCTGATACTGCTGTAGTAGATTGAGAGGCTGAGATTATCCCCATCCCTTTATAACACCAACCAATACAAATCATTGCAATTATTATCTAATAAGCACACGTTACCAGACAGTAATCGTTATCAGCTTTCTGAAAGCTTTCAAAGCATCACTGCGGCCATCTACGCAGAACTCGTGTGTATTATTATGAATTCCAGGAACATAAGTATCAAGTTTCCTGGATATGCCTACAGATACCTGTACTTAAATCTATGATTGGTGAACTACTTACTAATCATCAATTTCGCAGGCATGCAAAGCTGAGAAATTAAGCTCACATATAGTGAAAATTTTGGTGTGCATTTTGTATTATTTTACAATTTTTCATTGACGATCTAAATAGCATTTCTCTTGTTGATTTATCTTCCACATAAATACAAACCTGACATTGGACGTTAGGTGGACATGTGGTATTATGAGTGACCAACCACAGTATGCAGCGACATCGACAGCAATTCATAAGCATAAAATGTATTTAAAAATTACTTCTTCCTCAAAAAGTAAACAAGTAAAATTTTATGGAAATTAAAACCACAGAATGCAAACCAATCATTAGCACTTGAAAAACAAACATCTGCTTTCCCTCTCGTCGTCCCCATCATCTTTGCACAAGCACCCTTTACTAACCAATAATTTGCATGAATGCTAAATCAACAACAATTATCATAAAAAATCTTTCTGCCTGTAACGACTCCCAAAAGTGCTGTCTATGTTGACTCTTCTCCAAGTTTTTCAATCTTTCACTTACGACATGCTGCAGACATGCGTCCACTTCGTTGATTTTCACCTGGCATAAACTATTTTTCATTTACCTCATATTATTAGAAGCTTCAAGCATGTGTATACCTCTTTTATCCCTTTTTGATGGGCTTTCATATTTACTATTATTTACCATTTCCAATAAAAATTCATAAAATCATGCCCATTAAAACTAGAGAGGAACGCTGCCTTGCTGCTCTACGTTGTTGGTTTTAATAATTCCTCGACTCCGTGATAAAGTGCACCACGCATATATTTGTCTCTGAGACTGAGAACTGAAGTCAATCATCATGATAATGGTGGTGGTTACATTTCGTATTTATAAATGCCTGTCTACTTTTTCTTGACAGGTTTTCGGTTTATTTCAACGTATAGGGAGACAAACATTTTAATGAGCCTTTTCCACATCAATCTCCCTGAGTTTGTGTATTCAATGTGTATTTCATCACAACCTCGTCTTTGCTCGAATATAAATAATAAAATCTTGTTGATATTTTTTCAGACATTTTCCGAGTTCAAGCCATGGTGGTGGTGGCTTTGTTTGCTCAAGAGATTAACAATGGAGGAGGAGTCCGAAAAAGTAGTAATTATAGGTTTTGTTCTCGTTGGGGAAGAAGAGAATTATTATTTGCTTGCAACACATCAACTGCAAAGATGTACTTTTCTCCTTTGTACATAGTTTACTTGACTTGCCCTTCGAATAAAGGGATATTTGTTGAAAGCAATACCCATATATTATTGTATACCAAGAACGGATTGAAAGATGATGTAAAAAAGGTATTTCTCGTATAAAAGCTGAGGTAGGCCACTTAAAGTGAATCATAGAGTCATTGTGTATGCGTATGTGTGCTTGTGTTGGTTAGCATGTTTGACTCTGGGTGTCTTCTCTCGTACACTTGATGTTCCCAATAATTTCCTTAAAGATCATACTTAGCTCCGACTGATGAGATGTTTTGACTTGTGTGATTTTTGGCAGTTGGCAGGTTCGCTTTGAGACTGTGTGGGATGGAAAGGTGAAAGAAAAAAAAATTCCGAACCTTTTGGCAGGATTAAATTACCAAAGTAGTGCTTAGATTAGAACACTATTACAGGATACACTGTATGAACAAACGAAATACGATATAGCAATGTGCATTAAGTTTGGTTTTCTCCGAACAGCGCACCATTGTCATCAATATTCAGATGCGCCAAATGGTTTAAGATGTGTGTGATGTGAGAGGTCCCTCGGCTATGTAGTAAATTGCATGCTTTTAATACACCACTCGCTTGACATTTTTGATGGAGAGTACTCGTTGTCTTTAATTCTCGACTATTGCCGGTCGCTAAATTTTTGGGTGCAGAAAAGCAAATGGGCACATGCCCACTTGTTATTGAAATCTGGATGGACCATAAAGGTCATATTGTTATTTTGAAAAATTTTATGCTTATCAGCCGTTGTTGGCACGTACTTTTAGAATTCTAGGCACATTGACGTCTACTACGATAGCCATCACTTTTATTTCTGTTTAGCTGGCGACCAAAGTAAGATTCAAAGTCTCCTCTGGTAAGGCACGTTAGTGTTTGTTCAGGGTATTAATACTTATTATTCTCGCGAAATCAACGTTTTTCAAACCTTCGTCTGCCTTATGCGGCATTGTTGCGTAATTATATTGAAGGTGGTTTTTATTCTGCTTTGACTACTTTGGCGATCAGTATTCAAACAACATACTATTTAAGTATTTATATAAGAAAACATGACAAACTGATCGGCGACCATTTTAGCAAAGAATTTCGACATTTTCAATAATATGCTGAAGAGGAATGTTTATCGCGTTTCATCTCAACCATTAAAAACCAATTTGTAAACAAGAACAGAACCTCTGTTTATCTGATTAATAATTGGATTTGTCAACTGGAAAACAAGCAAACATCATCAAGCAAGACAGAATTGGTTGGTATTATAAATGTAATGAAGCTTTCATAGTAGAAAGCTTTACCTGTTTAGCAACCTATATAAATGCAAAAAAGTAATTAAAGCATGCAAATACTTCTGAACAAATGCCTGCTGAACTCTTAAATTGGAATTTTTCTTAACCTTTGTCGAGTTATTACACTTCTGCATAATAATAGCAATCATTAGAGCAGCAACAAGGAACACAAGTATTCTTCCATTGTTTGCATAATAAATGCAAAGAACTAATTTTGCTTGATTATAAAATGAAGAAAATAGTTTCCATTGAAAATAGCCTCCGTATCATCATAACAAGTTTCGTCCGAAACTCATCATCATCTAGTTTGTAACCCTCATCATCTCAAGGTATTTTTTTACGTTATCGATGAAATAGTACACAGCATTAAAAGATAAATTAAATCCTACTACAACCTACACTGTATGTGTGCTAGTGGTGTACATCATTAATCTTTTGAGGATTGCGAAGAGAAAAGAAGCTGCAAGGTTTAAGCCTTACTATTGTACCTTGTTAGTGTGACTAGTCAATAATTCTGAGCAGGTTCACATGTTTCATCATCATCGCTAAAAAGGAGGATTGCTCACAGACGAATATGAATATGAGAAACCTGTTGTTATAATTCTTAATGCACGTGTATTTTTCTTCTTCCTTACACGAGGACTCTTACCACAAAGATACTTTTCACCCACCACACGTCTGTTTTCGCTCTTGTGCATTTTCTCCAAAAGAAAAATCTTGACAACCAGAGCTAAGTTATGTATTTGATTCTTAAGTCTTCTCTGTGGTCTCAGGAGAACCTTGTACAGATTATGAACATCCAAACAAATAGTTTCTTTTCCAAATAATAATTTATCTGTGCATACACAGAAGTTCATGAAAAATGTGTGTACAGGTTGCTGCTCCGATTGCTGACTTGTTAGATTTTCATTAGTTTCTATCTCTATAAAGACGCCTGTGGGGGTTAGTCCAGATATTGGCTTGTCTTTCGTCATTATTTTGGATCGCAGAATGTAATAGTACGGAGCACCTTTCAGCTTTGATGATATTTGTTGCAAGAAAAAAAAAGCAAGTTACCCGTCTAAATTGCTTGGAGAACGACAAGCTCTATGCGATTACTACTGCCGACACATAATGATTGTGCAAATTCATCTCAGCTACTAACCAGCATCACCAACTTTATGACTGATGATGATAATAAGATGATGACGAAGATGATGAGAAGCTGATTATTGTGTGTGATGATGAAGCTCTTTTTCTCCAACGCTCTGTTGCGGCATATAAAAAATCTTCACTCGCTCTTGCCGGAGGATGTCTTTTGCATTTGTAGGATAAATAGGAGTTACAATACGTATTTACAGGAGTGCATACAAGATGCATAGTGTGTGCTCACTCGCAAAAACCAGAGGGGTGGAAATCGTTGTTTTTTGTGAAAGCCTCAACTTTTCATTATTGCTGTGTGAAATGGGAAAGAAGCAGATGTGTGTGGATGCTTCGTGAGCAACATTTAATCCACAATTTATAAAGTGCAACCTGATGCAAAGCTACTTGTCTCACGTTGTTAGAGTATTATTTATTTGTTGTAGGATTGTTTAATTATTTTCTTGAAGTTTTAATAACATTCCACCTGTTTCTCCCTTCTGCTTTTCTCTGATGAATGTGCAGATGGATGAATGATGAATGGTGCTTGAAGCAAGGTTTAGCAAACATGTGTAATACAATTTTTCTTGCACAAACATATATACCATGTACATATTATTTATGCAATTTATAACAATGTACTTGTCCAATTTGACGTACGACTCCTTTCCCACAATGAGCATGAAAATGGTTAACGAGTTAGGAGAGGGTGATCTCCAGGCAAAGTTTTTAAATGGGTATTCCTCCTGCAAACTCGTTTTCCATGATAATGTCAAGTGGTGGTGTGACTGCGATTATTGTTACTGCCAAAAGAATGACACCTGACCTCAGTCCGAGTGTCGATTTTGAATGGAATATATTTAATGGTCTTCTCTTTGACCTTCCAGGACCAGCATCATCAAATACCTCTGTTGGTATTTGCAATCAAGTTTTTCAGTTTTTCGGGATAATGTATGCAAGTCGTAAATTTGAAAATTGTCTCAACGTAACCAGAAAATGTTTCTTAGCCTTGTTCACAATTTTGCAAAAAACCTCATTAGAAGAAATGTACATTAAGGGCTTTTTTAAGAAAGCAGAGTATGCGTTGAAGAGCACCCATTCAACTTACACGTTAATCTAAAACACCTGAGTTGATGTG
>JAHZMW010000433.1:0-22629 GCA_027743745.1 Alloscopus bannaensis
CTTAATTGTATGGAAACACTATGAACCCGCTGCTTTTGATTTAGGCATCCGTGTCCTCCTAGAAAAAGTTGATCAACGGAGAGTTCAATTTGATTTTTACTGTCCATACCTAATATAAATGGACGTGACCATGTAAGTCTAATAGCAAGGTGATTTTCACCTCCCCCTCCCCCTTCGGATCAAACCAATTTCAAAGGGTCTATATGGTTTCTTTCCGAACTTTTATATAGCTCCGAATCACTAGTGTGCTGATATATTTTTACTGATAGTTCCGCTGTAAATTGAAATACAAATCCAAAACAGTATCCGAGAGCCCACCTATTTTCTGAAGGCTGAATGTCTCATCTTACACACATTCGATTTTCGATTATTGCACCGCCATACTAGAATCCTTATCCTTTCCCCATTTATATTCTTCGTCCCATTCATACGCAACGACGAAAACATAATGTGCAGTACGTACTTCCCTAAATATTGTAGGGTTTAACACACTCCCGCAATAGGATAGTTACATAGTAAAAGCTTACTCTCTCAGCTTTGTTAACTTCCAGAAAAGTTACCGAAATTCTCTTCCCAACTCATCTTCGTCTCTTTTCACTCCTCTCTCCCTCCCATCTCTCCCATCCTATCGCCCACAATTCATCTTCACGCAGTAATTCAGCTCTAACTACAAGTACCGCTGTGTGGAAGAGTTATGCACGACATTCTCTCCAAGACCTCGTTTATGGATGAATGGATCAAATTTCAATTCTTCTCTCATCATATGCCTTGCCTCTGCTTGGCCCTTGTCTCGAAAGTCATTTTCCAGTAATATGAACTCTGCGGTACTCAAACACATTTATGGTGATACAATACCGTATCAAAAAGGACCCTCTCACGCATACACACATTACACTCACAAAGTCACAAGTGTGTTTGCTCACTCTTGTGCTATTCGAAGAGTATCTAATAGCCCATTGCGTTATGGGTTGTTGTGTATCTATTTTTTTGTGGGCTTCCTACGACGACGTAATGATGAGACCGCATCGACGTTATGGATGTGATGCGATAACAATGGCTATTAAAAAGCACATATCGTCTCAACAAACATCTTTTGTGATCATCCCCTTGCCCAGATTCACTTTATAGTTTCCCTCAGAGTACATATTTCAATGAGGAACAGTTCACGAGAAAGGCCACATCATCATCAACTTTCTAGAATGAAAATTCTCCTGCTCCATGTCGAAAATAAGAAGCAGTTCTCTTTACAGCAAGGATGCTCTTATATGACCTCATAAAAGTCCTTTACTCTACCGAGGGAGATTAACAACGTCTTGCAAGAGAGAAAGCAGAATCTTTGTTATGTGCACAAAGACGCTTTCCGCAGCAGAAGTGAAGAGATGTGCGAGGCTACTTTACAATGAAATAACAATAATGTTGTGTGTGGACAAGTAAGTCAATACATGTTTACGGACTATGGACACATGAGACGAAGGATTCGGAGGACACAGTAATACAAGCTGGGGAATGAGACGTTGGGTTAACAGATCGTGACTGCGTTTGAGTGAGAGATGACGACGAAATCGAATGAGACGACATAGTACGGGGTTTGCTGTGCCGACAGATGGATAATAAGAGCCGAGCGGAAGGCAGTCATGGATGGATAATAAAGGGCATTTTAAGAGGCAATACGCGTCCTCTTATTTAATTAACAGCTTGCTTGTTTATCTTTCATTAATGGAGATAATGGGCTTAATTACATACGGTATATATGTCTGCTAGCCACACGCATGAAGTGGAACAATAATGTAAGACTATGGTGTAGGGTTTTTTACTTCACAGTATGTAATTATATTTTTTAAGTGACGACATCGCAGTCTTCCACCAGGCTGAGTAAAGGTTGCCTTTACATTTCATTTCTTCAACGGCTGGTTTAAGTAAAAATAAGTTTTTTTCTTACATAGAAGCCAATACATCACTTGATGCACTCTTCGGTGCTTGTCTATGACATAACCCAGGGCTTGGGTTTAAAATCTGTAATGAGTTGCATAATCTCTAACATGACGTTGGCACATCTATAAGGTAAATATTTTCAACGTCTTGGTAAGCTTCATCTGAGACTCAATAGCTAACCAACACGTATTCGTTTGGAACAAGTACAAAAAGCTGATGGCTCCACCGCGTATTTACAAGTCTGGTCGAAATGTAAGCACTGTCAGAATCAGACGGGACATTGAAAATGTAACGTTTAACTCGCATATGCATGTATATGGATACTCGCAGTGTGAATACTTCTTGACAAGAATTTCTCACCAAAACCGACCTTTGATGCTATCTCACTCAATTCCGCAAGGTCTTTGTCAGCCAACACGCACAGTAGATATTCATGACAAGCTGATAGCATTTTATTCAAGACGAAACACCAGCTTCTAATCTACTTTCAATGGAGATCCCTGAAAAATCAATTTGCTGCTTCCATACTACAACTCTTTATCTGATTCACGATCATCATCACTTACATTCGAATACCCATGCAAAATATTTCAACTTTATATCCACTTCATGCGAGCTTAAATTCACTTCCCATTTAGCACACATTTACACACACTTCGAAAAATTACCTTAATAATACGCAAATGACCAGTAAATCTACCATTACAGGTGTCGTGATACTGCTCATAAAATGATACGTCGTATGAATAATATGAATATTGCCAGAACTGTCAAGCATTCTTTAACTCGGAATTCACAACTCTGATCGCCCTATACATGGTGCTGGTCTGCTTTGAGCTTGTCATTACAAGGATAAACCTGGAACGAGTGAATGTACTGTTTTTTTTCGTCGTCTCTTTATCGTGCTTCAACACTTCAGTTGTCACCATGCGTTTCACACCTACTCGTCTGTGTCCACATCAATTTCTCTTCGTTCCATAAAACTCAAACTCGCGAATCGCGGTGGAATCTCTCTCATGCTGCATTTGCACTTCAAAAATAACACTCTATATACCTTATACGAGTGTAATATGGTGGTCCTAGTCATAACTATAACGAATGAACGATATCAGCTGCGTTTTACACGGGCTAGTATGTAATGCATCTTCTTTCTGACGACCTGGATACAACAACCGTGTTGTAACGTGCCAGAGGGGGAGAGATCCACTTAATCGAATCTCTCTAAAAGTAGGTCTCCAACAACGAGACGAAAGCCGGCTGAATTGCCTGATATGTCTCGCGTTGATTACCACTTCTGGATCACCTTCAAAGGATAAAAAAATTCGTACATCGCACAGAAAGCGGAGAGAAACCACATTGCCCAAATTACGCTTCTCTAGGACGCAAGGGCATTTGAGCAGGCCAATAATTTTCACAGCTAATATTACCTGTCGTCGTGTGTCGCCTTGCTGGACAGAGAGCCCATTTCCTATTCTCTCTTGTTGCATAACCCATATCTTAACCCTTGAACGAATTGCAGTGTTCTGCCCAGGTTTTGTGAACATTGTTTTAACTGCTTGGAGGATACACACGCTGTGAAAAATGGCGTCAAGTACTCTGAGTTGGCTGAAGCCGACTAACCCTGTAGGATTAGTTGTATTCGCCGCCTTGTGCATCCTGTCGGCCATGAACCCCTTCTTTGGAGTGGTTGCCGTTGGTCTCATATCCGTTCTTTCGAAAGCCAGAGAAAATTATGGGGTTTTGGAAGCCGGTGGAATTCCCGTGGTGAAGCCCACATTGTTCCGGGGAAGCGAGCCTAATCTTCACAAAACCGTCTTGCACTTGGCCGACATTGAGCGTTTCAGGAAGTTTGGAGGAATTTGGGGTGTATGTCCTCACATTATTTGGAATTATATTGCGTAAAATGTGTAGAGCAAGACCATTGTATAAGCTGCTAATGTGTGCAATTTGTCTGTTCCTGTATTCACATTACAATTTTGTTTGTACACAGACACACATCTTTTGATTGTCTGCGTACGAGGTGTGGTTTATGGTGAAAGTTGCTCTACATTCTAAACCCATAAATCATCTCTCAATAACGGCTTTCTTAATCATAAATTTTCTCCTTTGATTTAATGGGTTTCATCTGACTACACGGCGAAATATTCTTTGTAAAATCTCCGCTCATATCCTTTTATATTTCCATTTGATTTTCAGTCGTATGTTGGAAAAACCCCGCAAGTTTACGTGGCAGACCCGGAGCTCATTAAACTCGTGTTTGTGAAAGACTTCAATGTGCACTTCAGAGACCGGCAGGAAGTGGATTTTGGGACACCGATCATGGATGAAATTCTCGATTTTCTCCCAGGTATTAATTGGTTGGTGAAGGAAGAATCTAATTAGAAACTTCATTTGCATTTCCTTTCTCTGACGTGTCCCAATCTCTCTCCGTTTTGATATACTTAAAAGAAATGCGGTAGAGTATCACAGAGAGAAAGTAAGAAGTGCAAAGCGCAGCCCCTTTTTGCCATTATGAGAGCAGACGTAGAGATGACTTTTGATTCTTTAAATGCATTACTATGATTTCTCAGGAGAGAAGTGGAGGCAGCTGCGACATCATCTCAGCCCTCTATTCACCACAGCGAAGTTGAAGCAAATGAGTGATGTGATAGCAGACAGTGCTTCAGAGTTTATGGACGACTTGAGATCTGAATGTGACGAGAAGGGGCGGCTGAAAATCGATTGCAGAAAGTAAGTAAATACAGGGGATGAGTGCACTTCAAAGTTGTAGTGATATACTTTTGAACAAACATTATTTGCCCACTCAAACGTTACTGGCTTTCTACATTGGTCGCCTTTCCATCTTTTATAATTCTTTACGTATTTCCAAAAGTAAATGTAGATAAATAACGACACACTCAAATATAGTGTCGTGATTCAAAGCATAATACAACTGCTCTTGGTTTACAAACACAAACATATGTATCAGTGCTGGATTCTTGTTATTACAAATGTTTTTCTGGAAGATGGTGAAAGTAGAGAAGAAGAGAAAATGAGAGATGATGGTAAAGTTGACGAAACCTAATAAGACGAGTATTGGGAGGTCTAGAGCTTTGAATGAAATCCTCAGATTACAAGTAACAACTTGATGCTTCGATCTCTCGAAATTTGAAAGTCTCTTGCCAAAAAGGCAGTGGCAAAAAAGAGATGATATTTGTTTGTACAGCAGAGTTGCACTTTGTGACTAGTTAAGAGTAATCTATTATTTTGTCTTTACGTTTGCATAATATCCACAGAAAATAGATATTAAAACGTGGTTCGATGCAATGTTATAACTAACCCGGGTTGTTTTTCGAAGGCGCTTGACTGCTTGGTTGATTGACATGTTTGCCCGTACAACCCTCGGGATCCGGTTGGAAGACTCGAAAAACCCTGACAATAAGTTTGCACAAGCGTTTCGTGACATGATGAGCGAAAATCAGGAGTACAACCTCATCTTCTCATTGTCCCGTGAGTCCTGTTTTTCGTTATGGTGCAAATCCGGCAAAAAATTAGAATTTTTGTAGAGAATAAAAAATGTTATAATTGTAACTGAAAAAATTCTGCTCTTCAGTTTCCTTCCCGTTCCTCGCAAGATTCGCCCCGACGTTCAACGACGAGCCCACGAAGCTGATAGAGAGCACATTCCGCCAAGTCATGGAGGCGAGGAAGAAAAGCGGCAATAAAAGCTCGAAAGACTTCCTCGACGTGTTATGCGACCTTTGGGATCGTGTTCCCACGAAGGAGTTCCAAGATTTAGGAATCACAGAAGTGACAATTATCTCACAAGCTGTAAATTTCTTTCTTGGCGGCTACGAGACGACGGCGACCACACTCAGTCATTTGTTCTTGTACCTCGCGGAAAATCCGGATGTTCAACAGAAAATGCACTCCGAGCTAATCGAGGCTTTGGGGCGTCACAATGGGCGAATCGACCACGAGAGCATCAAAGATTCGGAAATCCCTTATATCACCGCATGCCTGCACGAGACATTGAGATTGGCTCCACCTTTGTATCGACCAGAAAGGGTCTGCACTCAGGACTGGAAGCATAAAGGGATCACAATCAAGAAGGGCACCGTCACGATGCTCGCAGCGTGGGCTGCAAACCGAAACGCGGACATCTACTCAGACCCCGATAAATACGAGAATTTGAAATTGTTCACGTGCAACTTTGTCAAGAATTTCCGAGTTGAGCTCAGGCCTGATACGAAGATGAATTATAAGTGTGGCTCCATGCTCGTTGTGGCGTTTGCTCCACTCTATGTTGACTTGGTTCAGAGGAAATAGAAGAGTTTCTGTAAATAGGTACATTTCTTCCCAGATAGCTTCCTTGTGCAAAGAGTCGCTTCCCACTTGTCTCTTTACTTTCACCTCTTTTCTCTTTGTGTGCAAAATATGCCTTCTTTTTTTGCACACGGAGGCGCGTCATTCATGTCATTGTGTGAAGATAGCAAAAGCTTCTGTATTTTATAGTGTACCAACATATTATTATCTATTCAACGCTTATATAAAAAATGTGAGTATTGTGTGTTCCACACTTTTGCACTTTTCCACGATTTTTTTTGCTGTGTCATATATTGTAGGTCATATATTGTAGCGATAAAAAATAGAATGCACCTAAAAGTAAAAAATACATTTCTTGCTTCCTGTGCTACTGCAGGTATTCTTGACTGAGCTTCAGGGGAAATGGATCGTAAAAGTAAAGCTATGAGGAAAGCTCATATGCACTTTCTCTTTTTTGAGAATTTAATGATGTGCTTACCTAGCGTGGAGGCTTGAGGCAGGCCATCATCTCCGTAGCGGATCAGTCCTGAAAATGCAAAAAAAGGAAAAGCTTTTACGTGACTAATCATGAATTTCCAGTGTTGGATTCTTCTTGCATGCAATCAAATTTTTAAAAAATCTTTCATTTTACTAATAAGTATATAACTATAAGTAGAGCTGAGATATAATTTTCATTATCAAGGGATTATAATTAATTCCATAATGTACCTTTATTTGCGAAATACTGCTTAAAGTTCTCCAGCGGATCAAACTGGTTTTCAATCACGATCTTTGCAAACTGATACCTGCCCCTGAAACCCGTGCCTGGAGTATCGGAATTAGCCAGGAACTCCACGAACAGATCGCGACTCGATGAAATGATCTATAAGCGGATTAAAATAATCACAGATTCATTAAAATGTTTTTATTAGATGTATGCATGCTAACATTTTCAATATAACTTCACAAAATAATTTTTACCTCAAAGTCCTCCACTTCATTGCAAAGCACAGCAATTACCGGCGAACGAGCCGTTGGTCCATCAAAAATACGTATTAAATCCGTCTTATTTAAACAACTAAAATTTACACAAAACTCAGCGTTAAGCGTGTGATTGCACAATTCCGTATTTTATTCGAAAATAAACTCTGGCCACACTAACAGCGATGCCATTCAAATGTGAAAGCACAAAACTTTAGCAGATTAGGCTCACCTGAATTTTTCCGGTTGCAAATTAACAGACTCGAAAACTATTTTCACCCTTTCTTCAAGGCTGCATGAGAAACAAGGAGAACCAAGTTCGTTTCACCAAACATAATTTGATAATGTTACGCCCAACTCCGTGTACGACGTAGTTGGTCGTGTCGACACTTTCTTTTTGCTCTAACTTCATTAAATTAAAGAGGCATATTTTCGTTTCATCTCATTTATTACCCAGCAGTGAAGTGATAGGCACACATCGTGTTGTGGGGATAAAATGAGGGGAAAAGGGGAGAAAAGAGACGTCCTTCTGGAGACGTAAAGTTTTCGCTGACGAAACGATAATTACATTTCGTTCCAGGAACCAATCTTCCACTCGTCTCAAACTGACCTATGACAAGAAAACAAAGAGTCACATAAAGTGCCATCGCAGTGCTCCAGCCATATTGCCGAGAACACGGCTCCTCATACATATCCTGGGAGAGAACAATAACACAAAAGTTGATAACAACCAGAGTTTCCTTCATCAACATCACAGGACATCCTTTCAGCAAGTCAATGAACGCTCCAGAAGTAAACTCAGGGATTACTCGAAGGAAAAGATGTTCATTACACACTATCGATAAAACGAAACTTTTCTAATTTCATCACAAGATGTTAATTATGATGGCGACAGTGGAAGAGCGAGGAGAAAAGTATTTTTGTCACTGCTTTCAGTTGAGACGGAGGTTTTGTAAACGTGTATAGAGAGAAAGGCGAGCCTAAAGTGTCGAGAAATTTTTGGATTGGATACTTTTTTGCCTGTCTACATGATCACCGTATTTTAGTATGAGGGCTCATGGTGCGTGCAATATGAGATCGAAGTTGGAGTGTCTTAAAGAAAACAATTTTCTTTTTTTACTATAAACTTGTTTTACAATTTAGCCAAAACTGTGCGTATTTGTTAACAATTTGAAAATTGTTTTCTCTAGTCGAAACAGTCGTTCTTTCATCAACCAACGTGTTAATGTTGTAAAAAGTTTAAATCACAGTGAAAGAAAAAACGGCAAATATCCACCCGCTCAATTGCCAACCTTCTCAACTTCAAAGCATAAAATGCAAAATGGCAATGCATTCATATGCATATGCAGAGCAATATTTTAACTTCGGGATTAGTGTAGTAGTAGAGTTTGAATCAATTACGTGTTTGTTTTATTAAGACAAAAAGTTTCATGCAAATCGTTTTGTCTAAATGCATTCCTAACCGAATAACATCGGTCGCTCCTCTGAGAGCTTTGATGACTTTATCGCTGTAATTCACATCTCCATCTCGTTCCCCATAATTACTATTGGCATAATGTATCTTCCACCCGAGTTTTGCAAAGTCAGATGTGGCGGTTTATAGTCGTTTTACAAGCATGCCATCAAACTTTAAGTAGGTTGCAGGACTCGTATGCAAATTACAACTGCATCTGCACCTTAGCAGCTCATCGGAATCCACGTTGATGATGTAACTACAGTGAGTACGTACCGTTAATAACGACTAAAGTTACAATGACGGGAGGTAAGATAAGCTTGTTGAATCATGTTAGTTCTTCCCCGTCATCGTTATGATGACTGTAGAGATTGTGGTAAGTGGACGGGAGATGGTTTTCCATAAAAATTTCGCACATTTTCCCTTCCAGCAAACTAACCTATAAGTTTGAGGACAGGCACACCGATGAAATGGGCTTCAAGTTGTGTAAACTTGGCTAGTAAAATGCTCACGGAATATTCGTAAATTGAGGAAAAACACCCTTAGAGAGACGTCTCAGATTACAAAGAGCATGTTTCTCATCCCACAATGAACCGAGTGTGCTACTTCCTCATCTTTAGAGAAAGGAAGTACATGTTTTGCACAAGAACTCGACTGGGATTTGCAAAAACATTCATCCATCTTATATAGCTTTACATCTTACATTGCTCTTTCATTATTAGCTCAGAGTAGACTACGTTGCTTTTTTGCGTGTTTGTTCACATGCAGATGGCATGTAACCTCATGTAACGTCTAGAAATTACTCTGAGAGACAAGGGCTTAGCGAAGTTCCTTCAATTAGCATGTAAAAAGACTCCATTGCGTTACATATTGTATACATTCATCCAGTGAGGAGCAAGTTTAAAAGTCACCTTAATTTTCCGGGGAGACACCAGTGTGCGTGTCTTCGGCAGGAAATTGTGTAGGTGCATTTATTGTACATACTTATACAATACTTAAAGTTAAAGCGGCGACAGTAGTAATACACAAGAATTACTTATATATAACATCATGTAAAAAATCTTGCTCGCGAGCTCATTTGTCGAGCATTTTGAAAAGTGATTCTTCATTCCGCTACGTGTGTAATCCCTACTACTTTCTCCGTGCTTGGAGAAAATAAGACTGTCTACCAGGAAGAAATTTAAGCAGGCTTCAAGTCTCTTTGTAAGCAATTCTGAAAATCGTCTGGGGTTTCGGGTTGCGTACCACATCGCTAGAATACATCTTCTCTGGTATAACAAACACCGACAAAAAGTCCTCTATTGCATTGCACATACTCACCATTCCTCTTCCAAAACAAAATAACGTTTCTACATCCTTCATCTTTCAACTGAACTGACATCATGCATACACCTCATCTCTCATACCTTCGCTTTCCTGAGCAAAGCTTTTTTTGCTAAATTTATGGTTCAAAAGCGAAAAACAAACTAGCACAAACGCAGAGCATGGTTGAGTTGAGGTACACTAGAATTTTTTTTAAATTATACATCATATTAGTATGTACACAAGAATCTGAAATGAGCTCAAAGAGAGGATTTCTTTAAAAGGCATGTTTTCCCTATGTGTCCGCTTCAAACGAAAGTAAGTACTTGCAAAAAAAATCCAGTTTTACACAACGCTCTCGTACTCTTTTTTTCTGGGACACTGTACTGGTACAAGTGTGAAAACAGACGGTATAATACAAAAATTGGAGGAAAAAAAAAGTTGAAATGAGTAAGCAAAAAGGCAGTGGAGTCCAAGCACTAAAATGAACATGTTTCATGAACTTCCGCCATTCTCTTCTGGTAACCGGGAATCCTCTTCAACTTTACGAGATAATATTTTATTATGCAGACCATGCTCTCTATATCAAACATCCTGAGCAAAAAAAAAATACTGTCACGAAAAAAATGCACAGAAGCCGAGAGAAAAAAACCGTTAAGTCTTTATAGTGAATGGGTTCTTACAGGAGGAAAATAACGTAAATTGCAACAAACAGAAGACAACTCGACTCCCTGAGTATGTGAGATACATACTATTCTCGTCATCATAATATAATCATCATCTCATATACCTTTACATTTTTACAAGGTCTCCACTCTCTGGTCCGTTTACGATACCCTGTTTTCGGTGTGAGACTCATATACAGAGAGAGGAAGAGACAGGGCAGATAAAATGTAAAAGACACGTCCACATGCATATATTACATTATGCGACATGCATGGCTGGGAAATGGAGCGAAATGAAAAGTTTTTACGAGCAGTAAAATGCTCAGATCCATGTAATACGAAGTACTTAACATGCACATAAGAGGAGAATCTGTAGAAATGTATGTGGAGCTACAATGTGTCGGTGACTCCAGAGTGAAAGCATGGTTAAAGCGAGTCAGTCTGATGATGGGTGTGTGTAGTAATCTGCGTAGTATTTCTTCATGTAAAAAACTACCTACTTTATATTATGCATATCTTCGTTTTTTTCCTGCTTTCTCTCGTTCATTCAAAAGATTCTGGATCTTATTCTCAACTCTTCGTTTTTTTGTCTCGACTTTTTTTTTGCTCCGGAGAAAAAAATACTTTTCGCACTTTCTTACACATGTCTAAAACAGTAAAATTGTAACCATTCTCCCATTCCTGGAGCATAAGTTATCATACAATATTTTAATGCTCTCTCTCCCATTCCCACTACAAAAAAAGTGTTGTATGCACGTGCACAGCGTTTTGTATCGTAACGTGCTACACATAAAAAATGTAATGTGCATAGCCCTGAAAGAGAGGCAAGAATGAAAAAAGCAGAACTTCATTTTACAGTAGCACATCATATAATCGTATTCATATAGACGTATTTTCACCACGACCGTCCGCCTCTTTCTCTGTGAAGTATGCATAGGCACGTGGCTGTCGGAGTCGTGTTTATGGCACATTTCAGCACACGAATATGAATGTGAAATGAGCATTATGTTAAAAAGCCACTTCACACTTTGTATGAATTTCTATAGGCAAATTAAGCCGAAAAAGAATTTTTCTCCTGAAGGTGACTCTCATCTCATTTCTAAAAGTTCCACATCTCAAACACACACCAGCGATACTCTTGAATATGAAAATGTTTAAAAAATTATAAACGGACCATCTGAAAAGTTTTAACAAACATTAACGAAGCATCCACTTACTAGCATTAAGGAAGCGAAAGTAGCCATGATATCCGTACGTCGTGAGCGCGGAGTGAGGTCTCACATGCTTCAGCTCATCTATGGCGAGCGGCGACGAATGAAATTGTATTATTAAATGTTTAGAGGCACTTGAAAAAGTTTGATTCCTGTGTTCTCCACACAACAGCGAGTTCCATGGCGTGCGCTCATTCACACCTTCGTCCTCGAGGTGGAGAAACAACTTGAGGTAGTCACCGGCAAAGCACCTAGTTTTTAAAATGAGAAAGTAAGAGAGTTGTAGTTGTGGATTTGAGTCGAGTTGATTTATCGTTTCAATTTCAATTTAATTTCAGCAGTGCAAAAAATACAACAGTGAACTAGAAATACCGCACAATTTCTGCTGTAAGAAGCAGTATAGTATGGTTGATAGATGGTATGCGGCTGAAAGTTAGAGTATAGAAAATGAAGAGCTTACCCATTCTTAGGTTGTGGAAGTTTAATGATTTGAAAATCAATCTGAACAATGTGATCCTTCGGAGCTTGAAAGGAGAAGAGAAGGCACCTGATTCCTCGCTTGTAGGACCTCGGATAATCTGGCGATGTGAAGGAGCCCCATTCCTTGTCCCCGGGAATGCTAGAATATTGAACACACTGACAACCTGGAAACATACAAGAGGAACCTGAAAGAGAACTTCTCGATCTGCTACTCTTCTCTGGCGAGTCAATTTTCAAATAGTCAATCCCCCCTCTATCTCTCGCCATCGACAAACACATTTACTACAATATCTGCTTCAATACTTATCTACACATTTGTATACAGTCTAGGATTTTTAAAAATATATAATACTGTATAAATGTACGTATTAAGCAATAGAGGTAATTTTTATAGGCAATAAAAGCTTCAACTTTTTATTACACAGCTTGAGTGAACCACCGCCCATTGATAACGGATATGGATTTTGTGTAGTTATTTTGCATGAACTCATGAATTCTCCCCATTCCAAATAGCAATTTCTATAATTGCATCGAAAGATAATTCGCATGGTGCAGCAATAAAATTACAAAGTAAAACGCACACACGAATATTTGGCATTAACCATAAATCAGCATTATCAGCTCGAGGAAAAATTGCCTCCAGTCTCTCGCCGTATAATCAGAGTAATGTAGTACAAGGGAAAAAGTGAAAAGTACATCAAACACGATTTAATCTGCAGGAAGGCAGGAGTAAATTGTGTGCAGATATTTTGTTTTTTTTAACATGGGCTCCAGAGTTTGGTTATGTACCACCAAATTCCAGAAGAAAACAGGCTGCATTTGATACGTCAGGATTGTGATTTTACAACCGGAGAAAGTAAACTGCGCACGGAAATTATTTTATGGTAGAGAAAATCTGGGAGGAAAATGTGATTGATTTTTGTTGGAGCAAGCGAAAATTCCAAAGTTTTCCACGGCCGTAATGATATATTAGGGGAAATCACAAATCAAAAACTGCCCTATCAGACAAGATGAATCTAGTTTTGACTTTCTCTTGCCAGAACCTGGTTTTGACTTTGTGTCTCATCCCAACCAATTCTCAACTTTTCAACATCTCTCTCCTTCTCTCCGAGAGAGACACAGTGAAAACAACATAATAATCTCGTTGATCTATATGTAACCTATGATGTTGACAGTCAAACCCAGACAAATCCACCCGCGCACCTCCCCCTTTCAAACCACTTTCCTTCAGATATGTCTATTGTGTACGTGTCTAGAATGTTGCAAACGTTTTCTCCAGAAAAAATCAGACTATTTCCACTGTTCATGTTTGTGTGTCTTGTAGTGTTTGTTTTTTTTCCTCCGACCACACGCGTACTATGTCATCGTCCCAAGGAAAGAGTTATATTCAACTGCCAAGAAAACCGGCATCTCAGCACAAAAAATGAAGGGATAAAAGAGGGAAGGTTGACAACGGGTGGTAAGCTTGGAGAAAGTTTACATGCAAAAAAATATACAACTCTTCGGCCACGACTTGGGCACACTTGACAATTCGTCTTAATCTGAGCCTGCCTTGAGCAGAAAGAAGTCTCAATGTTCCACACTCAAACAACCACTCAGACATACACGAGATACATATTGAGATGAATTATACATAAACAATCATCGCGTAGTAATACATATACAGAAGGAGAAAGTGGAAAAAAATACAGAAAAAAAAGAGGAGCACTCACATTGCCAAAAGCTATATAACAATGCGTGATGACACGAATGAGGAAGTAGAGCAGTTACACATTGAGAACGACAGAAGAGAGTAAGCAGCTTTTTGTCCTTTGAAAATGTAACAAGCTGTAAGTTTTATTTTCCTAGTGAGACAAAGTAGACGAAAGTGAAAGATGTAAAGGAGCCCGTTGTGTCAGTGCTTGTCGTTACTTTTATTTTCACGTGTGGCCCGTCCAACATTCCTGTGCACAATGCACACAGAGAAAGCATAATATCGTAACCTTTTCACTCTCAGAGAGGAGGGAACGCCACGCCAACCTCATACATATCCAATTGGCTCAATGTGACTGATTTTTTTTTGGAGAAAACTAAAGGAAAAATGTGGAGGAAGCATTGAGGAAAATATAAACTGGCTACTTGAAGTCCTACACGCTCGCAATGGCAAATAAGTGTAAGTGCATATAGCACCAGGATTGCTAAAAACTCTCTTGTATCAGCATTATGTCTGCCATGGTACATACAATGTACATATTATCTATAAGAAGATTGGAGAGTACACAAAGTGAGTACGGCACGCACACATTTTTCTCTTCGAGAATTTTTTTTCTAGTAAGCAGCAGCATTATTGTCCTCAAGGCTACTTCTTCTTGTGCTACTTTCATACATATTGAATATACAGCCGACTTTCTCCCAAGGAAGAAGCGAACAAAACGTACAGAATAGTAAGAGGAATGGGATATGCTGAGAACACAAAAAAGGCAATAGGACAAGGGCTCTCACAGCTCTCATATCCAATTTTATCCACTTCGTCTTTTGTTGTTGCTTCAAGGGGATAAGGGACTGTGTACAAGAAAAGTATGGAAAAAAAGCCGGTGGTGATGATATGATGATGATGTTGTTTTGTCATGAATGAAAATAATACCCAAGCATTCATATTTATGTCGATGGGGATCGTATATACAATTGCTTCTCTCATCTCACAAGGAAATCCTGCACTTCGTGTACTCTCCAGTAGCTTCGCATATGCCACCTGAAATGCATACTGACGGCTGCTCTTCTTAGCTATAGATTTCTTTTCGAATAACAAACTGACGTAATCATTCTTATAAAAAGACGCTTTTGTCCAGCTCTTCTCACACACTTGACTTCAGTTTTTTAAAGAAAATCTTGAGACACATGGTCAAATNTTCAGTTTTTTAAAGAAAATCTTGAGACACATGGTCAAATTCACATGCACCAGCATTACTTATTTTAGTCTACAAAATGCTCTGGGCTACATTTTCTTCTATCAAAATAACGATAACGATTTTGAAGCTATTGCCACTTCTATTCGTTGTACACATCTCCGATTTGTGTGAAGAGAAAGTGGTTCTGATGGCTTCCTCTTCTTGCACAATCCTTCTTACAAAGCATTATAATTACAGTGTGTATGTACGTGATTTACATTTTCATAAAGAATGGCTCATTTTAAACAAAATTGTATTACATTATTTGCTGCATTTTTATGACTCCAAAAGTAATTGAACGTGCAGTCTTTGTGCACTATATTCTGCTGAGGGGATGCCATAAGATAGACAGGAAATGTGATAGAAAATTCCTTGTACACAGTGAAAGCTTCATTATAATCTGTGACTTGTTGTTGAACAAAGAGAGCGAAAAGGGGGCAGCCACGATAATAATATTGTAGAGCACACTTGACTCTCTGTATGCAGAGAGACGTGTAGCACACATGCAATTTCCTAACCTATCATCTCGCACGCGAAAAGAGTCTAGGAAAGGAAAACGACGTAGTTTAGTAATAATATGTGTGCCCGAATGTAGGTTGGGGTTGCAAAATAAACTTGTCCACGAACACACATTGTGTAGCCCTTATTTCGCTGGAGAATGACTTTCACTCCGCTTTCTCTCCATTCTCTCTCACTTGGGGTACATTGACTTGACAGGATAGCGTGGAGAATGGTCACCGGATGTATTACATTTTCAAGGGTCTAATATTGACTCACACGGAGAGAGGCCTATAAAGTATGTAAAGGATCGTGGGAATGTTATTATTGCCATTTTGCCATCATCGTGAAACAATGTAATAATACAAAGGAGGATTGACAAAATTGTGGAGAAAAGGCAGTGAAATGCTCACTCTCCATTTTAGAAGGATCTACACCTAGCCAAGCGAGTATATCTAAGTATACTGTTGCTTACAGGGGATAAGCCTCGTTTATATATCGTTTTCATTTTAATGCTAAACACAAGCGACCTATAGATCAGGATGTGAGCCTTTCTCTTTAAATGTAAGAGGATGAATGTTACGAAAACTCTCTTTTGAACATGTGACCATACCTTTCCATTGAGAAACCCCTAAAACACTCGGAGTTTAAAGTGCAACACACTTGGAGAGAAAGTGGGAGAAAGTTAGTAAAAGAGAACTGTGAGTGTGTGTGACTATACACAAGCCTGTCAACCCTCGAGCTTGAACCCATATATTTTACTACTGTGGGAAACCGCTGTGGACCTTTGTGCCTGTGATAGGATTTTTACAAAAAAAAACTTGGGAATATGCATACTTGAGTTTGCTCTTCGCTCATCTGCGATGCTGGTCGTTGTTTCACTGGAATCCTCTTTGTTTCATTTGGACGAGGAGTTTGCGACACTACAATCAGAATATTTCGTGAATGCTCACTCATGCATTATTGGTGAAGTGGAGAACAAGAAAATGCTGGAGATGAGGAAAACGACGCTCTCACGTGCAGCAATGTGTGGGGATGAGCTGCTTGACAAAGTTCAACAAAATAGTTTGGTTTTGTATTAGCGTAGTAGTGGTGTGTCCTAATCTACATGTTTCTGGCTGATCAATGGTTTTATTTTACTAGACTTCAAACAAGGTCTACACAAGCAACTTTCTCCAAAAAATGCATGAAAAATATTTCGGACGGGATTGTCAGGATTGATACACCAGTTTTTTTGTAAAATAACAGTCCAAATAACAATACATGAATGTGAAAGAGATTCTACGTATCTGTAATTGCACATAAAACGCGAGAGCAAAGTACCATTCACACAAAGTGGAATTGGGATCATAGTTATAAAGCTAATCTACATACAAATCCACTTAAAGGTACGTAGTTATTATCAGAAATAATGACGCGACTTTACTCCATCGCCATTTCTACATGGCCTAATAAAACTGGTCGTCCTTTTCAACACAACTACCACATGCCTTGACCTATCTATCCCGCATATGACCAAGCGCTTCATTGTCACCTGTAGAGTATACGGGCGTCTGCTAGCTAATACTTGAAATTCTGGTTTTTCGTGTCTCTAAAACAAAAGCAATTATCCAGCAACCGGTCCTTCAGACAAGGGGTTTTTTGCTTTACTTTAGTTAGAATGATGGTAGCTTTCATTTGCTGTCGCCAGTTGTTTCTGGAAAGAAGCAGAGTCTTGAGAAAAAATAGGTCAGATTCCCCCAAAAACGCTTGCACCAGTTTTTGCCTCATTTTCCGTGCATACTTTTGAAATGCATCCACTGACTGGGAGTGGAAAGCATGAGGCACAAAATTCATTCTCCAAATAAAACCGTAACTAGTCCTGATCCTTATCATTAATTTTTTGGATGACCATATGCCTGTCCCTCTCCCAGAGGAGGCAGACATTCCACTCTATGCCACTTGTGCATTCGTACTCCAAGGAAGGCTTACTTACAGGAGACGGGTCGGCGCTTTTAAACGGTTACTCCGCCGTTGGATTGTACTAACTAAAGGGACCTTATCTCTAACAATTGGCCGTGATTCATTTTGAATTATGGATATGAGAGCCGTTTGAAACCAAATAAACTTGATTTGCACTCGAATGTCCACGTCTGAAAAATGCACCACTGAATATTTTTGTCTCCTAGTCAAACAAGGAAGTGAATCATAAACGAAAGATTATACCCAACCATAGCCCATTAATTTCTCTATCCAACCATATTTATATCACACGGAATGACCAATTCGCTTTTGAGATACAGTCGAGCAAACACGCGTCATTATTTCTGATAACACCTACGTATTCTACAATCTTTGAGGGAGAAAGGAGTCGGAATGAAATTGAAACTCAACGATTGTTGTACCCTTAAAGCATTCATGACATTATTTACTCTCCTTTATGAATGTGCTTTCTTTGTGGTCACTTTTCGCTTTTTTCGGTCGGAAGCGAAGACAACTATGCCAAAAAGAGAGAATGTGAAAAGGGAAGAAGGGTAATATATCTGAGTGCTCTTGCTTGTTGGACACGTTCACCCATAAAGCAGCGAAGTTTTCCACTTGTCCAGTTGAAAATATGGTTGAGAGAGTCAAAAAGAAAATCTCGTTCCATGTGGACACACTTCTAATACGTCGGTGGCAAGAGAGGAGAGAGCAAAATCTGGACAAAAATTCATGTCAAATAAACCCGAAGAAAAAAACCAATAGTACTACAGCTGAACTTGGTCGTAATGTTATCAGTAAGGGATATACTTGTATAATATCCGTTTCATCAGTTACTTTCTCCCGGAAAAAAACTCCCTTAGTTTCTCTTCCAGGGGATCTATGCACCGTTTGTGTGCATTAAAGACAAACTACGTGTGTATTTCACTAGCGAATGGAAGAGAAAGAGGAAAATGATCACACTCAAATTATACATATAAGCTGTAGCTTAGAAGCTGAAAGAAAATCCATGGCATGATTGTCTCTTTTTTTCTTGTCACCTATACTTTCTGATTTTATCACGAATTTACTCCTGTAACTTTTCGCTGAGGAAAGGATAACTTAATACTACGATCGGGTTACGCTTTCACCAGAAATTCCTGTCCGCTTTTTTTCTCTTCCCTTTCCTCAGGATTTGTTTTATAGAGCTGTGAGAAAGAGAGAGTGTGTGGTAACATGAACTGCGTGTGTTTGAAGCGGATCAAGGAGAAAGTAGAAAAGTCGGATGGAGTAAAGAGACTTATTACTCTGTATATCTAAGGCAGTAATAAGTACACATTCATAAAAGTGGCACACACGGGGCGAGAGCTAGGAAGAAACACAAAGAGGTCAATAAGATTTTCTTCGATCTTACCCTAGACTTTTAGGATGTAAGAGGATGTATTATGTGTTCCATTGTATACGGAGTGTGTGTGAAGATCTCCGGATTTTTGCAGCCCTTGCACAAGAAGAGATTTCGTTCTGAGAAGATTGCAAAAGTTGTATGGCAAAGAAAAAAGGGCAGATGATGGCACAAATGTTTGCCTTTCAGATGTGCGCAAGTTTACCAAAGATTTCAGAGTGAAAGCACATACTTGAGTGTGTACTGTTTTACTGTTGTGTCATTCTACATACATCACCATTTAGCCGAAAAGCGTAAGCTGTTTTGTGTGGTTTAGTTGGAGGGCGAGTCATACGGAAAATGTATAAAGTGGCTGAGACCCCACACTGCGCCAAGCTTGGCAGACGTGGCGGCTGGTGATGGGTTTACAGAGCAATAATTTATAATGACATCCGGCTTCTTGCCTTTTATCAAAGGGACAAAATCAATTTGACGGTTCAACAAATACATACACACAACACATATGCACACACGCTTCGCTTTCTAGACTCCAAAGCAAATGCCACACACTTTCTCTCCAAAACCATCCATTTGCACCCACTCCAGCGAAACTGGAGTAATTGTTACGAGGGAAGAAGAAGCGGGCGGGAAAGCAGAAAAAATTTGGTGGCAGAATGCATACATATTCGTATGGGAGGACTTACCAGGATTTATAGCTGAGCTGGTGACAAAGGTCAGCAAGATTATTGAGGTCGGCAACAAATAGGCCGGTCCCGATGGAGCAATCATCACCACTCCGTCCGATTTGCTTGGCTCCTAATATAATATGTATTGTTTTATAGACGACGAATTGTTCGTGCGCGCACCTGCTCCTTGGCGTCACGAGCAAATTATTGCAGTTTCCTGCAACACCGAAAAGGGAGGGTCAGCAATCGGTGCAATAATGCTGGAGCTTGCAGTAGTATTTCTTAATGAAAGCTGGTGAAACGTTTTTATCCTTGACTCGGCAGTAAATGAGGAGCCAGAGTAGAGATGTTGATCAATCACTGAGAAACGACTCTGTATGACTTTACTATTGGCCGGAGCGTTCGGACAGCGCGTAACGACGATGATGGTAATAATGGGGAGCTCAGTGGGTGGGCTGAGATTCGAGATGAAATTGCTGCAGTTTCTGATTGCGCCACAATGATTGGGACGTGGAGGCTCCGGTTGCACCAGCAGGAAGGCCTTTTAATCACATGCCAATCTGTTGCGGGAAAAAGACATGAAAAGAAAAATGAGCGGAATTAGTAGACTCCATGCAGTTCACACACGTACATCATACACTTCCTTTACGTCTATATACACAAGGGTCTAGACGAGAGGAGTATAAATTGAAATCGGAGATTTCGTCTGTCTTTTTTTCTCTCCATATTGTATTTAACTTTCACAGAGAAAAAACTTACTTTTTTTAGTATAACTTGTCTTACTTCAATTTGTCAGAGCGGAAAGTGAAAGCACACAAGACAAATAATACAGTGCGATAGAGAAAGGGTAGAAAAAATGTCTTTGTACATAGCCGTGAGTAATACAAAAATTACACAATGGATTTGAGTGAAATTTCAGATGACAGGGGTTCCACACGTGACTCCTGGGACTTTTCTCTTGGAGTTCACCTCCTTTCTCTTTTGTGTGCTCCCATCACTTTGATTTCTCTCTGCAACTGTGCCTTGGGTCACACAAGAAATATTTCGTGGACGACTTTTCCCTGTTATTATGGAGGGAACAGAAGCCCGAATATTTGTTTTCACCTAAAGCATTCCATTTGAGCTTTAAAGTTTGACGAGATTCGAAATTCTATACGAAGAAACAACTCTGAAGAAGAAACAGTTTCAAACAAAACAAAGTCATGTCCTCTGCCGACATCGGAGTTGCCACACGCAAACGGAGAGTTATGGGAAGTTGCGTCAGGCCAACCAATGCTAAGCCATGTATGAATGCGTCCACCACACAGAGCTTCAGCTTTAAGTTGTTACAATTTGATGCAATCCCACTTTTTACCAATCTTTCCACATGGTTGCTTTATGGATATAATATTTCAGCTTGTCACCAAGTCAGCCCTCTTGCTCTCGTTTGTGGTTGCCCACAAATAATCCCCGAGCAGTCCCCGGAACACTAAAGCACTCAGATATGCTCCTCTACAAAGGGGTGCACAACAGGCTTTCACTCTGCGGTTGAAGCCATACTGTATTTCATTTCAATGGACAAAGGGGGTGTTGTGATACAAAATGGTTTCTCTCTCAGAAACAAGGAATCGAAAAAATGTCAATCAACATATTCTTTCAACTCTCGTATATTACCAGTTGACTGGCGAAGTGGAACAAGCGGAGGCATAAGCTCTCTTTGATTTTTGGAGCTATTCAATGTAAAAGTTTGAATTGAAATGGAGTCCACGAATCTTCTCTATATATGCGCCAAATGATCAACACAAGCCACCAGTACCCCAGAGATTCGTATTATGAGACCCATCAAATATTGTGACAATCACATATTATCCTCATTTAGTCACCAAAAATTTGTGAAAAAATTAAAAGAAATGTATAGCTTTAGAAACGTATGTATAGGTTGAATAGTAAGTCTCGTTGTCGAAATTGAGAGTTCATGATACAGTCAATTTTCGACAACTCGCACAAATCTGCTTCCAGAAAAAAAAACTTAAACTGGAAATCGTCTGGACTAAAACTGGAGAAAGTATAATGCTAAATAAACCATTATTGTTGTACCTGCGATCGACATCGTATTCACCTAACGTAACCTGGAATATTCCAGCATGACTTCAATAGCAAGATATTCCACGCGATGTTTGTACTGTCATATTAAACTGTGATATTAAAAACCTCTGTCATATTGTACTTGTGTGCAGAAACCGCTCGGGTGAGTGCAAAAGTATAAAATTCCCGATTAACAGGAATGTACATTAGTACAAGTAGTTTCTCAGAAAGTCTTTAAATCACTCTACCGTTGATAATCTTACCTCGAAGCTGCTTTCAAAATGGAAAGCAGAATACACCTTTACAAACACTTCTATGCAAAATGAAAAAAACAACAACATAAACTTGTTCTTCGCAATACAACCTTTCGCACATGGCAGAGGCAAGCTGTTCCATAAAATGAGCTTTTTGAGCAAAGAATTTAATTTATATGTTACAGCCAAATACACAAAAAGTCATTTTGACAGTGAAAACTGCGTGTGGGTGGGAGTAAGCAAAAATTACACAAGGTTGCCGGTCAATAATAAGAAAATATTTTCCAAGAATATTCAACATTCACCGCATCATGAGAACAAATTATTAATTCCTCTCAAAAGCAGGCTTATGAATATGGAAAGGAGAAAGGCAAAAAGAGAAGAAATGGATTTTCTACATCTTCTCAATGTGTATTTATCTTTCTCAGGTAGGTACAGCGTAAATTTCACACAGGATTCAGCAAACTTGAAAGAACCTTCAGCTTCACCTTCTTCAACCCTCCGGCTTTTCAATATAAATAATATGCTGCACTGTAGTCTAGTCACTACTCACCGTTTTTCTTCGCTACACGT
>JAHZMW010000434.1:0-16034 GCA_027743745.1 Alloscopus bannaensis
AATCTAGCCTTGTAGGTATCAAGCTGATAAGTTTTATCCCAGATTAGCATTAATCGTCATTTAATCCTCAAATTATGGGCGAGTGTTGAAATACGAATTCCTTTGGGTTCTTCATGGATTGGTTATCTGAAGCTGATTTACATTGGCGTACATATCCCCACATCATCATGGACGTCTCTAAGGTTCGGCCGATGTAGTGCAATACGGGAACCTCATTTGCAATTAGTTCCTCCAAATCAGAGGAAATGACGACATGAACCTTTAGGGACATGAAAATTTCAGCACTTTATAAGTTTTGCTGTAATTGTTTTAAGAGCGAATGGCAAAATAATTTTAATGGTACATAAAATGAGCATCGACTTTTGTTACATTCATGCAATCATAACAATTAATTCATTTTGTGTAAATATCACTCATCGGTGGCGCTCAGTGTTATTCCACAATTCCTCAAAAACAGAAGTCAGACCGACGCTATAGTAGTATTTATCATTTATTGTATATATACGACTTTCCAAAAATTACGTACCTATACCAAGTTTTATGCATAGAAATGTCATTATTGTATACAAGCTTAACTTTTGGAAGCTCAAGGTCGGCCATTGATGATTTGCCGATTTGTTGCAACACAGGATTTTTAGATTGTTTATAAATCACGGTTAAAAAACCAGGAAAATGCTTTTGTAATTGGTTGCATTTTAGTTGTTTTAAATGGATATATACTATGTACACAGATAATATTAGAAACATCCGGATAAGGTTGCAAATATACATATGAAGAGACCCGACTACTCGGTCATAATCACTTATAATCATTTTATTATATGTATGCACTTTTGGTGTGGGAATATCTTGCATCTCGTTCCGATTCAGGGGTCCATTAGGAAGTTTGAGAAATTTTATTTAATTTTCCATCCTTTTTGTTGCGTCATGCTGATGAATGTAGAGTTGCATCAGCACACAGGTAGCCATTAAAAACCATTTTGAGATAAATTTTACAAGTAGATGCCCACAGCTCCATCAGCAGCATAAAATATCATTGTTTACTAATGTGTACTTACATGTATGAGAGTCATCCAAAAGCATACTTAATGATTATCAAAAGCGTATCCTTTTTCTATTCTATTCCTTTAATAATAATACGTATTATTATATGGTATTTTTGAGATCTTTTGTTTCTAAAAAGTTATTAAAACATTTTATCCTCATCATATATATAATTCTGTAGGTATTCAATTTTTCTGCACTTTATCCTAGCTGACCAGAAGCAACTAACATTTAACAAAGCGCTACATATTTTCGAGCAATTCCCTTTGTTTATCTAAATTGAACGTCACATTTGACGGTACTACAAAGGTTGTACTATATAGTAAGGTGTTCATGTAAGGTAAGGAATATAAAAGGTATATACGTACTTTAACAAGCATTTTTAAGAAGATGGTTGTATTGTTCACACAGGTAATCATTTTCTGCCGTGAACAGGAATTGCAACTTCAACTTTTTGTCCCCCCATGATTACCAACTATAATAGTAGTACTATGGTATACTAAAGAAACAGAATCTCGCCATGTTAGCCATGTTAACTCATTTCGGTAGTCCGTCCTGCTCACATATTAAACTGTATTCGCACAAAATATTTATACTAGTAAACAACCCCTTACACTCCATGTCGAAATTTTATTGAGAAATTGTTGTCATCCCTTAAACACTTGCTGTAAGTTGTGTGAAAACGGCCACAGTGAAGGATCCTCAATAACACTTTTACGTAATGCGAATGAAATGTATTTAGCAGATCGCGATTCTTCTCAAACTTGTTCGGGCAGACAGATAATAAAAGAGACAATTATTGCAAAATAACCGTTGCGTAATTTACAGCAAGAGCAGTCGAAATTATATTCAAAAAGTCATCTCGTCACAGTGAACACTTTACGTTGTATTATATCTCCTCATTTCTAATCCTCATCTATGTGAAAGACGCAGATGGCTCCGATTTTTAAATCATTTTGAAATTAAGGCTTCCAAATTTGAGTTTGAACTGAAAGGAACAGGAGTATTTTGTTGACAGTTATCGTCAAAATTCAAAGGTAGGAAAACTTATTTTTATTTAGTACATTTTATTAATCGCAACATGACTCAAAATGCCGCAGTTGCTTTGCAGTGAGTTATGCATTTCAGATACGCATTTGGGTGTAGTTGGTACCCCGTGAGTCAAGATAGCTGTTCCTCACTCGTGCAACGGGTAATATTCTGGTGAAAAGGAAAGGATGCGCCGTAGTAGATTCTAACTGAAACAAAGATGAAGCCGTTGGAAGTGGTAGTGTCGACTTGCATGCAAATCGTGAAATTTCCTCTGAGTGTTCCCCTCGCAGAAATATACTTTGCTGTTCAAGTGGTATTGGCAGTGTTTCTTGTTGAACTGTTCGAGAGAGACTTTTTCAAAAAGCACTTCACAAGACAATCCACCCGAACCGTTATGGCAGGCTAACTTTTTGGAATTGATCTCATCGTCGGCTTGAGCAATGACGGAGGTTGGTATCCAGATTACCGTGTATAACCGTAAATAGTTGACTGGGTACTGTAACTCAATCCCACACAAACTTACGGGATGTGAACCAGCAGATTATCAAAAATTTACACCGGAAGTCAACCAACCTTGTACAATTTCTAACTAACCATTTGCACGTGAACATCGTTTATTGACGAAGGCAGTCATCAGCAGGAATCTTATTTAATAAATTATGTATTATGACTTCACATCTAAAGAGAGACCACTTTAAAAACCACAAGGCTTCGTGCAAAATGTAACTCTTCAAATCTTGATAATGGATCAAATAAAGTGTGGCGTTGTGTCGAATAAATGGATGGAAGTTGTATTTGATTACTCATTAGCCAACTTGACGTAACAAAATGGCTAAAGAGAGAAAAATCCACGCAGTTGTCTTGCATAATATTGGATTCTTACCAATTCACATAAATATCCTATTTGTTTGACAAATGTAATAAATAAAATGCCAAGTAGAAATACTCTTTGTGATCGTTATCAACTTAGACTTTTAATCGATTTTCAAGCATCATTCTCAAAACATATCACATAGATATCCTATTTGTTTGACAAATGTAATAAATAAAATGCCAAGTAGAAATACTCTTTGTGATCGTTATCAACTTAGACTTTTAATCGATTTTCAAGCATCATTCTCAAAACATTTTAAGAAAATTTATCATTCATCACACACACATACGTATATATGCTCGATTAGTCTAGCGTATTTGTAGAATCAACTACACTTAAATTACACTCAATCAAACCTTTTAGAAAGAAATAACAGTCAGGTTTACACCTCTGGAGCCAATTCTAATACTGCCTTTATTTGTGGTACATGAGTTGGCTCCACTAATATCAATATTGTAGCAACTAAACGAAAAGTTTTGTTTTCGCAATCCTCCCGACACCTAAGCAGACTTCAAGTGTACAATGCTTTTTACTTCAAAATTACATAGTTAAGCTACAAATGCTATAGATATCTGTACGAAAAAATACAGGGCTGAGAAGCAACTTAGGAAAACAGCAACTCCGGTCCATTGTGCAAGTTTGTATAGAGAATTCATATAAACTAAGTTTAACCTTTAAGTAGTAAAGATTTATACGTCCAACCGAATTCAACGTTATAGCGCAAAGAAGTGCAATGATAGATCACTGCATATTATTCGTAAGCAGCGTATCTATTACCTATATTACCTGTCTATACCTATACCCTAAAAATCGGAGTCTAAATACTCGGAAACATTCGTTTCTCTTCGTACTGATTTTGGAATAGTGAATAACGATTTTTAGAAACGAAAGCAAAAGTACAAAGTGACCTTATCAAATATAATCTGCAAGTACTCACAATCAAATTATCGAAAGGCAAACTTGAAGTTTAAATGTGTACACTACATGCACCGTATGGACTCGTAATAATATATTAAAGCAAGTGCGCTGAAGATATATCTTATATCAATTATTAAAGGGATATATAATTAGCACTTTGTAATCGTTAGCAATGCACAGGGATCCCTTGAATGTTGATGGCTTTCAATTGAATTTTCGGAACATATACATAGTGATAACAAAGTTCCAAGCGTGAAACGTAACGAGCTGTCATTAGTATAAATCATGGAAGGGTATAATAATAGTACAAACATTGCTTTGTTGGACGCAGGTGTGAATACGGATGTTTTGAAATTTTGTAGATATACACCATAGCTGCTAGCTTAACAATTATAACACTAGAGCCAATTTAAAATATTTTCTTTTCAGAGATTTCACTTCATACATCTTTTCTGTGAATGTCTATCATGCGTTCAGTAACATCTAGCAATTTATTATGTAGTAGAGATTTGTAACTTCACTTGACGTATGTGTTAAATTAATATTACAAATTGCTTCCCCCTAAGTCATTATTGTATCTGGTTGTGACATAGTCGGCAGCTAGGGTCAAATCACAAAGACATTGTTGCAGTCCATTAAGATGATGATGGAAGGTGTCCGCCATGCTTTGGGAGTATTCCTCTTCTTGCTCTGCCTCGACCCCGGAGTCTTCATTGAGCTCAGAAAATTCTGCAAGTACAAAATTGATTGTCAGTCATTTAGTATTACAAAAAGGATTGGCATTTCTTCCTAGAGCTGTTAATGTGCATACCAGTGTCACTGGCGGAGGTGGACGAGGTAGTGGATACGGTTGAGGGTCTACGTGCATGCCCCTTAACCTCAGAAGACTGGCCTTGTGAAACTTGTGACAGCGAAGAAGTGCTGCTCGCTGAGCTGCTAACAACCGACGACGCGGATGAAGATGTAGATATGGTGTTGGGCTGATTAGATGGTACTCGCTGACTATTCGGGTTCTGCCCTTGGTTTCCCCACATTAAATTATTCTTGACAGTGTTGAGCATAGTATAGAACTGGAATAGATCTGTTCCGTTGAGGCTACCAAGCAGGCGCTTTCCAGCAGCAACCCTATCAGATCCAGCAGCACCCAACTTTCCAACGACTCCATTGGACGATTCCTTTTCAGCAGTCTGAATGATTGTGTGATCAAACTTGACCGTTCCATGGAGGACAGAAGGCTGCCATTTGAATGATTTGCTTCCGGTTGATCCCAACGGCTTTGCTTTCGACGAGAACTGGCTGACCCATTGCAGCTAGAGGATCTTGTTGATGCACTGTAACGCAAACAAGCACAATCATATATAAAACTACTGAATTTCATGAATTTACGTATTAGAGAGAATGTAAACTTTATGCTTATAAAATAATACGTCCATTTTCTGAACGCTTCAGTTATTGGGTACTCTACATGTGTAATATATGTATACCTCATTTTCTCTCGATTGCGTACAATTTATAAATTTATACTATTATACTCAAAATTAACTTGGAAAATTGGCAACTAAGGAGTTTGCGAGAGCTGTCACTGATGTAAGACTAAAAGCGATTCAGATTCAATGACCGACTAATCCTTTCCGAGAAAGTGTCCCGAGAGAGTTTATTTTGTCAGGCAATATTGTTCTGTGTACAACACTTATTTTGCACATGCACCTAGCCCGAATCAGGCACCTTCCACGTCTTGTGCATGACGGTAGACTGGCATGAAGAACTGTCGAAATCAACACCAAATACTTAACCACGACTATATAGTTCCCAGCGTGTACGTTATGTACCGTTCGAACCAGAAGCGAGTCCTGTACAGTGTACACTACAGCTTACTCCTTCTAATAAATCTAACTTACTCAGTTATGTAATGTACTTTAGTATTCTAAATGTCATGTAACGAGACTTTGAGCCAACCTCCTTCGTAATCATAATCAACTGCATGCATGCATCCAAGTTATCCTCCCCAAAGCCTCAAAGTTCGGGTTCAAAGGTAAAATACACTGGGAAGATATGAAAAGCTCATAGCAAAGTGTTACGGATTTATCCTATCTTCTTTGAACATTTCACGCCTGCACTCTGTGGTCATTCAGACATTGGATCCTACACGATATCAACGAAAGTCGTAGGCTGTATCAAAAGCATTTAAACACTAATGTAGTCAACAGTGTTTTGCTTTTCTAAAATCTCACACCACTCGAAACGAGCCTGACATGTCGTTTCCCAAGCCGTCAGCCGAAATGAATGAAAGGCAGATACATCAAGAAATCGTGTTTCCTAGTTCTTCTTCAGACGACCTCTGGACCAACAACGTTAGCGACTCACCTCTAATGATGTAAGGATCAATGTCGTGTTTACAAACACGTTTTCACGACATGACAGATGCTTCAATCTCAAGTGTCAAAGTGTGAACATGTTTCTTGGACATTGTTCATTATTTGCTTGTCCCTAAATGAGCAAAACGCAATCAATAAATCCTCATTCTCATCTGCCTGCCGCAGCAGTCAAACATCGATATGAAAACCTATGGATTGTAAATTCTGTACAAGTTATTGACATAAAAATCCAAGCTAAAACAATGCTTTTTAGCTGAGGCGTATTACTTCAATTGGATTTATAGCACAAATGATTACCATGTGCTCGTCCAAATTTCCTGATAGCAAAACTATCCCACTCTCAACTTACTATTCATAGGTAATAATATATTCGTGACGCTGAATGACGCTGGATAGTTGGACGAATAAAGGTGAATCTGCAATGAAACCACTTGTCGACCATTACATGATTACAGAAACTATTGTTCTAAGAACCGTGTGAACCGGAATTTCCCCAACCAAAATCTAGGTGTGATTTGGGGTGGTTCAGCGTACTATTTACGTGTAGATAATGGAAGATTTCAAGATGATAAAATTTCATATCTACTTCCTTCCATCTTAAGCTTGTATGAAAAACAAGGAGAAGGTGAGCAACTTTGTGAGAGTTCAGTCAAACTACTACTTCCATTTGTCAGAATCAAGTTCCACATACTAATAATGCCGTGTCGGACAACACCGTCAGCGTGGTAAACAGGACAAGGGTCGCGCATTGCCACCGTCATCATTATTACCACGGATGACGGATCGATATTCAATATGCTTCAAAAGATATTCAATATCAACTCTGCTCAGCCCTATCAGTCAAATCTGACAACATTTGCAAAAACACTATTTTCATGTTAATCCTCGAAAACTAATCAATCACGAACCGNCAAAAACACTATTTTCATGTTAATCCTCGAAAACTAATCAATCACGAACCGCCTTGTCTTGGAGAGGGGGCATTACAAACCGTAACACCCTTTCCAAACGCTTTCCATAACAATAGCCTTGTTTTATCTAACAAAATAATAATCCTCCAACCAATTGTCCCAAAATAAAACTGCTGAAATCCAATAATAGAAAACTATTTACCACAAAACCGCCTTCGAAGACATCCACGATTCCTGCATTTTGTGAAGGTGTCCGGAAACAGTAGTATCACAGATAATAATAATTGTCGGGAAATCTCAATGTTATTGATTGACAAACCACACTTCGGAGACGTACTGATTCTGTGTAACCCCTCAACTGGCGAATTGTTCCGCAAAACTCGACAACTGCAGATCTCTAGACTAACGAAAGGATGTCTTTATTACGCAAAGCAGCCCTCGTCGTAATTTTATGTAAAAATTGCACTTGACTTTTTGCGAGTGCTGAGTACAGCTTGTAATCACGACAATCGTAATCCTAAGTACTAAGTTGTTAAGCACCACTGGACCGTGTCAATTACGGCATAAGTCATTCATCATCACGTGTGCCACAAACAAATTCCAGTTAGCTTGGTCACCAAGTAATTCTCCTTCAATAATCAAAGGTGCATCTGAAATCCTAATCAAAAAAGTGACACAAGTCTCCTGATGTGAGTAGCATTTAGTAGGGACAAATCATACAATTGTGATGATGTAGTTGTAACAATAAATTCAAGATTTTCTCCTTTCATTCAAACGTACTCTCTACAGGTCTTCCTTTTTGTCTGCTAGCGACGAGAGCGAACAAACAATCACAGAGAGAAAGTTTTTCTCTAAACATTCAAGTGTAACAATTTCACAATTCAATGTGACGACGAAGCACCCTCAATAGTTGAATGTGCGCCAAGCGATGAGGGAACAAGTTTTTATGTTTTAATTCAACTACTTTTTAACGAGCCACTTCCGCACTTTACTAGCAACTTGTTTGAATCAACTTCTTGTCCTCCGAAAGAGTCACGAGAGCAAATTGAAGTTAGTATAATGAATCGTTACGAAAATCTCGAATGACCGTAACTTCGCAATTTGTTACATATTATTAAGCACTCCAGAATATTGGTCCTTAAAGGAATGACGTATAACGAAGCTGGGACGACCTTCACCGACCAAAACACACTTGAGAACTTTCAAAAGTGAGCTCAAGATCAAAGCTGATCTGTGAGATGTAATATTAAGCTAATCTTGAAGTGCTTCAATTGTAGCTTATATATTTTGCAGTGCAAACAATACATGTATTATAAGCTGTACTTTAAACAGTGGTGATGATTAAACAAGGAGTGTCCGAGAGCACGCCAATATTTTTTAGTGAGATGCACACTGTATGCACAAATTACAGAGTAAACTGCACACACATTTGCTCCACTTGCGTTCTAGGTGAAGAATGAAGAACGGCCTGGTCAAGACTATTAGGTTTTCATGTCTGCTAAAGTCATCACATCACAACTAACCCCTACATACTACTGTGTAGCGTACATAAATTTCGTACCTGAAGTTAACCACTTCTATCAAACTTAACTTCCCATGCGTGCATGTATGCTTTTCGATGGCAAGTTTACAACAAAGAGAATCTCACTGTGTATACAGCTGCCACATGCAACAATACGTGAGAAGCGTTGCAGGAGTGGGTGATGAGCGTCCTCAGTACATGTGAGTAGTGCCTGTATGTACCTTTTGATTTTTTTCATACAAACGCACCAAAGGCTCCTTAAACTCGTCAGTTACTCTCCTTCTCGTAGAGTGTGTAGCCTACAAATGCTCTCATTGAGGATTAGGCACAATTATGAGCACATATAACAGTGCAGTGTTGTTAAAGGCATTCACGCTAACCTGTGCTTTTCACACAACCCTTTTGTGCTAAGTCTCGCACCCTGCAACCTTTGAATGAAAATAATCTTACTTTTTCCCTTAGGTTATTAATATGCTGGTCATTGTTGTTAGTTTCGAGGGATAGCCAGGCAAAGGTAATATCATGATGATGTATTTTGGGTGTCAGTAGATATATGGAGACTTGTTATAAAATGCGTATGTGGTCAAGTACTTTCTGGAGGCACTACAAGTAAATGAGTGAACACAACTTGCTGCTCTGTAACCCTTGTGATGAGGAGTGTTTGACTATGTAGATATAAACTTATATGCACGTAATATATGAGATGTGTGCAAGAATCAGTCAGGTGCATCATCACTGAACAGGTGCACAGCACCACGACCACAGAAAGGCCCCTACGCTACTACACCTTCGTATGGTTCAACTAATAGTAAGTGTCATTCAGAGCTAGCTCAAAGGACCATTGGCAAGATACTTTGTCTTTCGATCGGAAATTCTTCAATCAACTTTCTACAATGATTATAGCAAAAATGCCGATGTAATGTGGACTTTGAACCTACTGCACTAACCCCAGAGCACAAACGGTATTGGTAGGTATAATGTAGTTTGCACTTGTCAAGGAAGGACACTTTGAAAGTTATTTTCTAAGCACATGCTTAGGCTAAAGCTCAAGGGGTTGGTGAAAAGAGTGAAGTCCAAAGGTTACGCATGAAAGAAAACGCATGTAACTAACCTACTATATTATGCACCACAATTTCGATGCACCGTTGCAATTATGAATAGTAATTTTACAGCTACACAATAATTTGTTGCTGGTTGTGCGCTATGTTGATGTAAAAGACGATGAATACAACAAAACTGACGTTTCAAATGTACTCTCATGTGTTTTAAAAAACACTATCTCCAGAATAAATATTGATATGAGATATTGCAGTTTAGTAACGAATGTCGAGTTAAATTCTCATTATTGATTTAACCTTTATACGAAAAACTTGTGCATAATGGTTGAAATCCGCTTGTTTATCGTAAAAAAACTAATTTAACCCTGTTGGGTTTGTCATCGTCAATTTTTGTAATCTTTGTAAAACTATGAAATATTAACTGTGACTAATGGCTTCTCAAAATTACAGACTAATGTTTTCACAAGATTCGTCTTAATTTGCACGGCTAAACTTTGTAGAAACAACTTTGCGTTTCATGTTAATACAAACTTATACAACACAAGTATACAATCCCATATAACGACTACTTGTCCAGTTATATAAAGAGAAAGAGAGAGTTCACATCCAACTTCAAGGAACCTTTTTTCATTGCCCTTTGTCTCGGTCATGTCCTAAAGGGGTCCCTTTAAACTATTAATAGAAAATTTTGGTTCCTGAGATTCCTGACGCAGGGTGATTAAACCGTTGTCAATTCCCCGTGTTACGTAAACGTAAGCAATTTCTTAATGATGTTACAGCGTCATATGAGATACAAATGATAATATATCTCTGGAAAATGTAATAACTTTGAAGGTTGAGAAACGTATTTGAGTAAATCTTAATTTTATCTTTTAAAAACTTCTGATTGTGATAGTTTGCAAACTTCTTGAGTCGGTATTGGTATGTGTTTACTATCTTCACTCTTCAGCAAAACTTGCGTGGCAGCAACATACATTGCGTAAATATCCATCCAAATCAGTGGTAATTAAATCCAAGATTTTCTCATCATATATCAAGATCTTATCGTCAAGTCAGAGTCAAATCAACGAGAAATCGCGAAAAGAAAAGTGAGATAATTTGGAAAATCAGTGAACCCAAAGTCCAGCGATATAATTCCGATGACTTGCACTCTGTTCAACCTGTTTCAATTTCTTCTGTACTATGCACTTCGACATTTGTAACGCTCAGCGAAAACCAACTGCTTGATTCCTTATGGAAACTTTTACTTATTAATTTTCAGAATTAACCCTAGTATTTGATAAACGATTTATAAGGTTATATACAAAAAGATTATTACCTAATGAGACAAGTACTCTCCCGTCTGCTGGCAGGCGTGTACGGGGCCGTAACAATGGCAGAAGATGTAAACGTGGCATCCATTTCGAAAGCCATTGTGAGTCTTGTTTTATAACCGGCAAATTGACCAAAAATATACTTTAGGTATAAAAAATTTTATATGAAATATTCTCGGTACACATGACAAACCGGTTGGGATGACTAGGTTCATTAAATGTATTCTAATATGACCAAAAATAACTTCCAAAAATTTTTTTGAAGTCCTTCAAAAATTCTACTTTAAAGGAAAATATCCTTATTGTCCGAGAATCTCTCCTGATGATTCGACTTCAAGGAGAAAACTGTATTACTTGGAATGTATGATGTCATTATGGCTAAAAGATTCACAGTGCTCGCAATGGAAGTAGGGGACAATACCCGCAATCGGGACAACGCCAGTGTACATTTGGGTGTAATACGTCTAGTAGGTTTCTAGTAGGCAAGTTTCTATTTCCCATTTGTAGTATAGCATCCCGCAAGCAAAAAATCGAAGATTTCAACCTATGATACATATAATACTGAATTGGTGCCGTGCGAGTTTCTGTTACATGTTTACGTGTTAAACTACTCCTAAGCATGGTGTAGAGTTGTCCCTACAACATTGCAGCGATTCTCCAAATTCGCAGAAAGGAAGGCAAATGTGTATAATTTGCTTCTGAGCCAAGCAACACTAAAACTCCGGAACTAACCTAGTGCGCCTGTCTGAATAAACCATGCATGCTCTGCTACCCGGTTCTCGACTCATGATAGTCATGATGTAACCGAAAAAATTCACTCTTTGCTGTACAAAATTATACAAAACTGTGCTTTATACAACACAGATTTGCAAATTCGTTTTTGACACGTATTTCAACCACTCACATATTGTATTTCTAAAGCCTGATCTCGTGTTGACTGCATGATTTTCGACGAGGTTGCCCTATTTTGCGTAGATGTGTTTTGACCAAACCTCAAACACATGTGTATACGTTGTCGTAGGATTGTACTGAAAGACGCCGTACGCGAATGAGGTTTAAAATCTAGAAACTCCATCAATTCTGAAGTAATATGAAGATATTGATACAAGTGGTTTTGATAAAAAAAAATTCCAGTTTCACATTTCCGACTAATTACTACCGTCCACAGGAAAAGTGTAATTTAATTTTCACGCAAAGTTTGAGAAATATGACTGATTGTGGATCTGGTTACACAAGATATTACGAATATCATATTAGGCAAGCATGGTTTAAGCTGATGAGGAAATTGGCTAATAATTCATTCCCGCTGGTGATTGATGCAGTTGTTTCACATTGAATTAACACGAATTGCGCCATTTTCCTATTGTTACGAGAAGAATAAATTTTGTAACTATTTTCCATGAGTGATAACTCCGCTGCGTCAGCAATACTCGCATGACCAATCGTGCTGAATTGCTGTCTTGAGCCATCCGTCGTACGAGTCTACGAGTCATTTCTTTTCGAAGCGAGTGGAAACAATGAGATCAGATTAGGTGTGAGCCAATGTTAAGACGAGATAAAGTACCTCATAATTACAATAACCTTGTCACTACTCTTAATGGTAAGTGACCAAATGAAATGCCTTTACTCCTTTGTCTCACTAAAAAACTGCGAGTAGTACGCGCATAGTCCAGTACAAGACCTCATGATGATCTTAGTGTGACGAGGAAAGCCCATCATCATGCTAGCGAGAAGAAACATACCAAATTCGCTTTTTACGACACCACGCGATAAGTAAACAACATCACAGAGTCTGCACTTGTCCGTGATTTAAATATGAATGGGACTTGGCTGAGGCTGTTACCTTGCATTGCTTGATATGAGACAAGCTGATGTGATGATGACGTTTAAACTGAATCATTCTCTATTACTCATTCACGCTGACGACGATGAGCGAAGCTAACGCACCTCAGTTCTTCAGAAAGAGCACCTACCTCTCGCACGCTTGATCATTTAGTTTGTCGCACAGGTAAACACGGCTGCTAAAATACGCTTAAAAGCTAAACGAGATAGAGCATCACACAATGCATAACTGTGGCTATGTTACGCTGATAATCTGCTCAAATCTGCTGTGAACGCGTCTGTGTGCATTCCAACGGCATCCCTGCAATAACATAACAGTAGGTCCGACAGGTTCTACTGGCTGAGGCTAGCAAACAAATGGTTGTTTTTGTGTAGGTGCCTGAGAAGTTTTGGTATGTGGTATGCAATGTGAATATGGAAATTTTGTTTAGTAGGTCATAGTCATATTAATTGATATTTATTTGTGTTGAGGTGTAGCAATATGCCTCTTCCTTCTTTGAAGGATGAACCTTTTCTAAACGCATTATATACATACATTTAGGTGTATGAGTAACTCCTTTTATGATTACCCAAGCCTAAGAATATTACGTTGGTATGATTATAAATCATAAGGTTACAATATAATAGAAATAGTTTTGGACGACAATCCATCTACAAGACGGTATTTTTTGCACTACATATACTCAGGGGTTTTGGAGATATTATTTTGTGTCTTTTGATGTAAAGATACAAGTATCTGTAAGGTAATTTTGGCACACGACTTCACATCATCTTAGGTACATATATAGTAGCATTAACGAATAGTTATACCTACAATAATACTAGCGAGCAGAGAGTAATGGCCAAGCCAACATTATAATCGGTTTTGCCCAGGATGGAATGAAGTGTTGCAATAAGTTTCACTCGGAACAATATGATGCTTGGACTCTTGTGTAAAACTATGAACCTATGCATTGCGAAAGTTATGACATAAATGAGGATTTTCTCAAGGCAGTGTAGTCTGTAATAAATTATAGCGACTCTTTGAAACTTTTCTCTGTTGTAGATAATAGAACAATAGATTTTGGGAAATTTTGGCATTCATAGAGTTCATCCCAAGCAAAGCTGCCTTTCCCATGGTTGTGTTGCGGTTTTGATTTGACTCACAGTCACCGTCACAAAATCATATGCACATCGTTTCCAGTGTTTGCCAGTTTTTTTATTGAAGTCATGTCAATGAAATATTCATGGAGGTAATGTGACAACCTCAAACAACGGGAATGGGCATCCGGCGTACAGAAGCTTGATTAATGCATGGCAATCGATTTTGTACGGCATACTTTACAATAGTCCGCGGTTAAAGAAGTCGACGAGGTTTTCTCAGTCTCGGGTTCGTTTCCCTATTTCTTAAACTTCGACTAGTGACAAACCCTTAGACGGTGTGTTCCATGAATTAATTTGCTTGGACAGAAACTTTTCAATGCTACAGGAAAAAAAAATCTGCGACGTCAGCGAACAATTATTCAAGAGACTTGATTAAGCCATAATTAATTGACATATACTCTTGTGTAGTAACTGGTAGCCCTCTTGTATTCAGGCAAAGTATAGGTTTGCGATCAGCTCTAAAAAGTCAATCGTCATACTACCTACCTACGTTTGTTTTGACATTCTGTGTGTTCTTTTGTTCTTTTCAGGTCTTGAAGTGATTCAAGGATTTTACCAAGGAGGACTCTGACATCAAACAATGTAAATAATTAAAACAGCTATACTGTCCGAAAGGCGAATTATGTTGAAGTCAACAGTAAGGTAATGACTGCCTGTACCATTACCAATGATTTTTGCATTTGCATTAAATACTCAGGCTTTGTTCAATGTGAATTCAAATTGATGTGTTTATGTTCTTCGAACACTCGTTCAATTTTGTTTGAAACAATAATGCGCAAAAAGCAGTACCACATTTAAAAGTTTAAGGAGAAATATGGCAACTCATCAATAAAGGTCCTTAACATTTTTTTCTGAGAATCTACGGTTGTCGCACGTATAAGTTCTATAATCGGAATTTTCATATTTTGTGGAGAACTTGATTCAATCACAGGATGAAGTCTATGCTCGTTCATGCTAGCACAAATATTTGACGCTCAAAATTATGGATGGTTAAAAATGCTAAAATTGGCATAGTCGAACAAAACTCATTTTCTGCCAACTTTTTACTCATTAGGGGAATACTCAGTTTGGGGCAAAGAATGATGAAGAAAAACCTGCAGTCTTTGTGATTCGAAGCATATCAACATTGCATTAAAGTTTAAGCAAGACACGCGTACAGGTATTTATACATGCCCAACATACATTGCGTTTTAACAGATTGCTCTTCAACAATGTTGTATGAGATGTGAGTGCAAAAAAGTTAGCAACAAGCAAACGTGAAATGAAAAGATTTTTTTGGCGATGAATACAATTATGTGGGACTTTCCTATGTTGCAGTTGCAAAACTACTCAAAATCATCGCCATCATCATCATCATTATTACTAGACACTCTCGTTCGCGTTACCACAACACAAAATGAAGGAACACAAAAACTACACACACACAAAGCCGCAAATGTATTTAGACGTGTACATGTTTGCATATAAAGGGGGAATGCAATCGTGAAGTGATCACACCACCTTTGCACACCCTCCACACGGACCAATTGGGAGTGAGGTTGTGGAAATTGAGGTATGTCGTGTGTGTGGAGTGGTACGCTACTCGTCTACTTTTCCTTATTCCTCTTCCACCAGAATAATAATCTGGCTGCATCCATTTTTGATGATTACTTGGCAGCCCTAATCCCAACAATCGAGTTAAATTGGGTTCAAACGGCTTTTCTCACAATTTGACATCATTTGATAGCATACCTACGTAAAAATTGCAGACAGAACAAACCGCTTTCATTCATGCAGTCGTCGACGCAATTAATATATAGGAATTTTGCAGTTTCTGTTTACTTACTTTAAATGCGATGCAAATAATATCAACTGGGAGAGTGGTTCAAGGTGGCTGTCCATCAGCCGAATTGATGACTATAAGGGTGCAATTTCATTGGAAAAATGAACCTCATACGATTACATCAGGCCATTGCCTTATAGACCCACAACAAGACGTAAAAACCTTTACAAAACAAGGATG